>JAGISJ010000039.1:0-88000 GCA_023375725.1 Nephotettix cincticeps
GCCTCCAGATGCCGGGCAGCCGCTACATCCTCCCGCAGTTCGAGGAGCGCACCGCCTACGGGTACAAGCGTCAGGACCCTTACAACAAACTGTTCGAGGATCGCGTGATCTTCCTCGGCGTGCAGGTCGACGACGCATCGGCCGACGACGTCATGGCGCAGCTCCTCGTCCTGGAGTCGCAAGACCCTGACCGCGACATCATCATGTACATCAACTCGCCCGGTGGCTCTTTCACGGCCATGACGGCGATCTACGACACGATGCAGTACATCTCCCCCCAGATCCAGACGGTCGTGCTGGGACAGGCTGCGTCGGCGGCGGCCGTGCTGCTGGCGGCGGGCGCACCCGGAAAGCGTCTCGCTCTGCCGAACGCGCGCATCCTCATCCACCAGCCGGCGATGGGGGAGGCCGGTCACGGACAGGCCTCTGACATCGAGATCCAGGCGGCCGAGATCCTGCGCATGAGGACGTGGCTGGAGGAGACGCTCGCGAAGCACTCCAGCCGCTCGGTCGAGCAGGTCAACCGTGACATCGATCGCGACAAGATCCTGTCGGGTCCCGAAGCCGTCGAGTACGGTCTGGTCGACCAGGTGCTGACCACTCGAAAGCGGACACCCGCCGCGCTCACGAAGTAGCCACGACGTCGCAGAATGCCCCCGGCCGGTTCGACCGCGCCGGGGGTTCTGCTGTCAGCGGAGGATGCTGCAGCCTGCGGGCTGCAGATTCGGCCGCGCAATCCCCGCCGTTGTCGGTGGCACCGGTTAGGCTCGGAGAAGATCCGCGGCAGGGTGCGGAATGCGAGGAGGAAGCCTGATGGCGCGCATCGGTGAGAGTGCCGACCTTTTCAAGTGCTCCTTCTGCGGCAAGAGCCAGAAGCAGGTGCAGCAGCTGATCGCCGGTCCCGGCGTCTACATCTGCGACGAGTGCGTCGAGCTGTGCAACGAGATCATCGAAGAGCGCATGGCGGAGTCCACCTCCGGCGTGGTGTCGGATTTCGAACCTCCCCAAGCCGCGTGAGATCTTCGCGTTCCTCGAGGAGTACGTGGTCGGGCAGGAGCCTGCCAAGCGTGCACTCTCAGTCGCCGTCTACAACCACTACAAGCGCATCCGGGCGCACGGAACCCTCCAGTCGGCCGAGCAGCGGGCCGATGAGGTCGAGATTGCGAAGAGCAACATCCTGCTCATCGGGCCCACCGGGTGTGGGAAGACATATCTCGCGCAGACCCTCGCCAAGAGGCTGAACGTCCCGTTCGCGGTCGCCGACGCCACGGCCCTCACCGAGGCGGGCTACGTCGGCGAGGACGTCGAGAACATCCTGCTGAAGCTGATCCAGGCTGCCGACTACGACGTCAAGCGCGCCGAGACCGGCATCATCTACATCGACGAGGTCGACAAGATCGCCCGCAAGGCCGAGAACCCGTCGATCACGCGCGACGTCTCCGGCGAGGGCGTCCAGCAGGCGCTGCTGAAGATCCTCGAGGGCACGGCGGCGTCCGTCCCCCCGCAGGGCGGCCGCAAGCACCCGCACCAGGAGTTCATCCAGATCGACACCACCAACGTGCTGTTCATCGTCGCGGGTGCGTTCGCGGGCCTCGAAGACATCATCTCGAGCCGCGTCGGCAAGCACGGCATCGGTTTCGGGGCTCCGCTGCACGACAAGAACGACGACGATCAGACCCTCTTCAGCGACGTCCTTCCGAAGACCTGCACAAGTTCGGGCTGATCCCCGAGTTCATCGGTCGTCTCCCGGTGGTCGCGTCGGTGGCGCCGCTCGATCAGGACGCGCTGATGGAGATCCTGACCGTTCCTCGAAACGCGCTGGTGAAGCAGTATCAGCGGATGTTCGAGCTCGACGGGGTGGAGCTGGAGTTCGACGATGACGCCCTCCGGGCGATCGCCGACCTCGCCGTCCTGCGTAAGACGGGTGCGCGAGGACTGCGCCCGATCCTGGAAGACGTCCTCGGACCCATCATGTTCGACATCCCGTCCGCCGAAGACGTCGCGAAGGTCGTCGTCACCCGCGCCGCGGTCGAAGAGGGCGGCGCACCCGACATCATCCTGCGCGAGAAGCGCAAGAGCGCCTGATCGCTTCGGCAGATCGCCGGCACGCGGCGGCACTCACGTCGAGTGCCGCCGCGTTCTGTCGCTTCAGCCGGCGAGTCCTCGCCGCTTCAGCAGCGGCTCGATCGCCGCGTCACGACCTCGGAAGTCGCGGTACGCCTCGAGGGGATCCTTGGAGCCGCCGACGCCGAGCAGACGCTCGCGGAAGCGGTCTCCGTTGGCTCGGGTGAGCCCGCCGTTCTCCCGGAACCACTCCACCGTGTCGGCGTCGAGCACCTCGCTCCAGATGTACGAGTAGTAGCCCGCGCTGTAGCCCCCTGAGAACACGTGCGCGAAGTAGCTGGAGGCGTAGCGGGGCGGCACGGCGGGGTTGGCCAGTCCGATGTCGGAAAGCGCGGACGCCTCGAACTCCGTGACGTCCAGATCGGATGCCGCATCGGTGGCGTTGAGGGAATGCCACGCCTGATCCAGCCACGACGCCGCCAGGTACTCGCTGGTCGCGAACCCCTGGTTGAACGCCTCCGATGCCGCAAGCCTGTCGACGACGTCCGCCGGAAGCGGTTCACCGGTGTCGAGGTGGCGGGCATAGTTGGCGAGGATCTCCGGCCAGAAGATCCACATCTCGTTGACTTGACTGGGGAACTCCACGAAGTCGCGGAAGACGGCTGTTCCGGCGAAGTGCGGGTAGGTCACCTCGGCGAACAGTCCGTGAAGAGCGTGACCGAACTCGTGGAAGAGGGTGGTGACCTCGTCCAGGCTCAGGAGGGTCGGCTGTCCGGGCGCGGGCTGTGCGACGTTCAGGTTGTTGACGACGACGGGCTTGGTGCCGCGCAATCGGGACTGCGACACGATCGAGTTCATCCAGGCGCCACCGCGCTTGGTGTCTCTCGTGTACAGGTCGAGCACGTAGAGGCCGAGCTCGCTCCCGTCGGCGTTGTGGATCTCGAAGACGCGGGCGCCCGGATGATACGCGTGCAGATCGCCACGCTCGGTGAAGGTGAGGCCGTACAACGCTGTCGCGGCAGAGAACACCCCGTCGTGAAGCACGCGCTCGGACTCGAACCACGGCCGCAAGGCCGCACGATCGAGGTCATACTTCGCGGCGCGCACCTTCTCGGTGTAGAACGCCCAGTCGTGCGGCTCGAGTGCGAACGGCACGTCCTCGCGGTCGATGATCGCCTGCAGTGCCTCCTGCTCCTGGAGTGCGTTCGCTGCCGCCGGTGCGGCCAGGCGGAAGAGCAGGTCGCGCACCGCTCCCGCCGAGCCTGCCGTCTCGTCTGCGGTGACGTAGTCGGCGTGACTGGAATAGCCCAGCAGGGCGGCCCGCTCGGCGCGAAGACGCACGATCTGGCGAAGCACGAGCCGATTGTCGTGCTCGCCGCCACGGGCGCCTCTGGCTCGCGAGGCTTCCATGATGCGGCGCCGAGCCTCGCGGTTGGTGAGCGAAGCCAGGTAGGGGTGACCGGTGAAGAGCGTCAGCGAGATGAGGTACTTGCCCTCCAGCCCACGATCACCGGCAGCTCGAGCCGCGGCGGACAGCTCTCCGTCGGTCAGCCCGTCGAGGTCGGCCGCGTCATCGAAGACCACCGCCAGCTCATTGGTGTCGGCGAGCAGGTTCTTCTCGAACGTCGTGGTGAGGACGGCGAGCCTCTGGTTGAGCTCGGTCAGCCGCTCCTTCGCACTCTTGTCGAGGGCGGCGCCGGCGTGCACCATCTCGCGGTAGCGGCGGCGCACGAGGTACGCCGACTCGGCGTCGAGGTCCAGCCCGTCGAGCCCCTCGTGGACAGCACTGACGCGGGCGAAGAGGGTGTCGTCGAGGGTGATGGCATCCGCGTGAGCGGACATCAGCGGGGCGAGTTCTTCGTCGATGCGTTGGATCTCCTCGGTCGCGTCCGCCGATGACACCGTGTAGAAAGCGTGTGCAACGCGATCCAGGAGCTCGCCACTGCGCTCCCACGCGACGATGGTGTTCTCGAACGTCGGCGGCGCGTGCTGCGACGTGATCTCGGCGACCTCTCGCAGCTGTTCGGCGAACGCCTCTCGGAAACGCGGGCAGGTAGTGCTCCGCGCGGATGATGTCGTACGGCGGCAAGCCGTAGGGGAGGGGGCTCGGGCTCAACAGGGGGTTGATCGCAGCATCCGTCATGGGTTCAGGCTAACCCGTGCCCATCAGATGCAAGCACATCTTTGCAAACGTCCATTTGCAAAGGGTGATTTGCAACGGTATGTTTGCACCATGAGCGACGATCTGAGCGACACCGAGAAGGGCGTCCACCCGGTCCCCACCGAGCGTGTTCTCGACGCCGGTGCGCTGCGGGCCCTCGCGCACCCCGTGCGGGTGCAGATCTACGACATCCTCAGCCAGTACGGTCCGCAGACCGCGAGCTCACTGGCCGACCGTCTCGGCGAGTCCTCGGGCTCCACCAGCTACCACCTGCGAGCCCTCGCCAAGCACGATCTCATCCGCGAGGTCGATGGTCGCGGCACGGGACGCGAGCGCTGGTGGGAACGGCCGCGAGGCGGGGTGGTGCTGGGCAATCCCACGGTGCTGCGCACACCCGCGGGCCGGGCCGCGTCGCAGATCGTGGTCACCGAGACGCTGAACCGCCGCCACCAGCAGCTGATGGAGTTCATGGCCACGCACATGGACCCTTCGGTCGACACCGAGTGGCAGGACGCGCCCGCGATCATGACCCTGACCACCCGCCTCACCCCCGCGCAGCTCAAAGACCTCGCGCGCGAGGTGTCCGACGTCATCGACGGCTACCTGCAGAAGTACCGCGATCAGACCGGTGAAGGTGTGCGCCCCGTCACCATCCGCGCGGACATGTTTCCCCTTCCGGAGTGAGGAGCAGCGAATGAGCACCAGGACCGCAGCCCTGCCGATCTCCGCATGGACGGATGCTGCCGCTCGCGGCACACGCGTCGAACGTGCTCTCATCGCCACGGCCGCAACTCTCATCCGGGTGGCCTCGCGCAGCGCGCGGCTCAGAAGCGAGCGCCGCGAGTGCCGAGCGCCCTTCGCGGAGACGGAGCGTGAGCGCATGCGCGCCGATGCCGTCAGGCTCGGGCTGCTGCGACGCTGATCCGGCTCAGCCGAACTCGTCTTCGGGGTCATGGCGAACGATGGCCCGGCCGGCGGCATCCGTCGTGACGATGACACCGGTGTCCAGTTCGGCCACCGGTCGACCCTCCAGGAAGGTCAGCGTCCATGACGGAGCGGGCTGCTGAGCCCACTGCCCCTCGTCGATGACGTCTTCGACCGCAGCGATCTGCGGACGAAGCACGTCAGGGACAGCCGCTGGTGGTGTGGTGCGTGCCGTCCACCGGGTACCGAGCCGCATGTCAGATCTCCCCGAGTTCGATATCGCTCACCGCGAAGCCTTCCGCCTCGACGTAAGCGACGTCGCCGATCCTGCCGACGGCTTTGAGGTCTCCCTCGGCCTGGCGAAGCCGCGCGATCGTGCCCGCCGACGCAGCGATGGTGAGGCGCAGCACGGGCGTCTTCTGCGACGCCCTTCGCCTCGGTCTTGGCCCTGCGGATACCGATCAGGGCCTCGCTCGCCGCGGCGAGGACCGTCAGGTCTCCACCGCTCTCCAGGGGCGTCGGCCATGCGGCGGTGTGCACCGAACCGTCCTCGTACCACGACCAGGCCTCCTCGGAGGCGAAGGAGAGCACCGGTGCGAACAGGCGCAGCAGGGTCGACAGCGCAAGACGAAGTGCCAGCGCGGCGGAGGCCTGACCGACGTCCGTCTGGTCGTAGGCGCGCTCCTTCACCAGCTCGAGGTAGTCGTCGCAGAAGGTCCAGAAGAACGACTCCGTCACCTCGAGGGCACGTGCGTGGTCGTACGCCTCGAAGGCCCGTGTCGCCTCGCGCACGACCTGGTCCAGCGTCGCCAGCATGGAGGCGTCCAGCGCGTGCGTGATCTGTGCGCCCCCTCGGGCACCGGGAACGACAGCACGAACTTGGCCGCGTTCAGCACCTTGATCGCCAGGCGTCGTCCGATCTTCACCTGCGTGGGGTTCTGCGGGTCGAACGCGGCATCGGCTCCGAGTCGACTGGAAGCCGCCCAGTAGCGCACGGCGTCGGTGCCGTGCTGGTCGAGGATGTCGGCCGGAGTGACGACGTTGCCCCTCGACTTCGACATCTTCTTGCGGTCGGGATCGACGATGAAGCCGCTGATGGCGGCGTCGCTCCACGGGGCACGGTCATCCTCAAGGGCGGAGCGCACCACCGTCGAGAAGAGCCAGGTGCGGATGATGTCTTGCGCCTGCGGACGCACGTCGAACGGCGCGACGAGGTTCCACAGTTCGTCGTCACGCTGCCAGCCACCGGCCAGCTGAGGTGTCAGCGAGGAGGTGGCCCACGTGTCGAAGATGTCCTTCTCGCCCTCGAATCCGCCCGGCACCCCCCGCTGCGACTCCTGGAAGCCCGGGGCGACATCGGTGGTCGGATCCACGGGCAGCGCGGCACGGTCGGGGGTGATGACCGCGCCCTCCACCCGGTCGCCGTTGTCATCGAGGGGGTACCACACGGGGATGGGCACGCCGAAGAAGCGCTGACGGCTGATGAGCCAATCGCCGGTGAGTCCGTTCGTCCAGTTCTCGTACCGCACGCGCATGAAGTCGGGGTGCCAGCTCATGCCGCGCCCCAGCTCGATGAGCTTCTCCCGGAACTGCGCGTCGCGGGCACCATTGCGGAGGTACCACTGACGAGTGGAGACGATCTCGAGCGCGCGGTCGCCCTTCTCATAGAACTTCACCGGATGGCTGAAGGGCTTCGAGACCTCGATCAGGTCGCCGGAGGCCTCCAGCAGCTCCACCATCTTCTTCTTCGCGCTGAAGACGGTCAGTCCCGGCGAGTTCCGCGTATGCGGCCGTCGCCTCCGCGCTCTGGAGGGCTTCGGGGGCATCGGGCAGCACGCGCCCGTCTTGGCCGAGGATCGTCCGATTCGGAAGATCGAGCTCGCGCCACCAGATGATGTCGGTCACGTCACCGAAGGTGCAGACCATCGCGATACCTGAGCCCTTGTCCTGCTGGGCGAGCGGGTGGGCGAGCACGGGCACCTCGACACCGAAGATGGGCGTGCGGACGGTCGAGCCGAAGTAGGGCTGATAGCGCTCGTCGGCGGGGTTCGCCACGAGTGCGACACAGGCGGGGAGAAGCTCCGGGCGGGTGGTCTCGATGTGGATGTCGCCCGAACCGTCGGTCTTGTGGAACGCGACCCGGTGGTAGCTCGCCTGCTGCTCGCGATCCTCAAGCTCGGCCTGCGCGATCGCCGACCGGAAGTCGATGTCCCAGAGCGTCGGCGCGAGCGCTTGATAGGCCTCACCGCGCTCAAGGTTGCGCAGGAAGGCGAGTTGGCTGGTGCGGATCGTCTCATCGGAGATCGTGCGATACGACTGCGTCCAGTCGACGGAGAGCCCGAGCTGACGGAACAGTGCCTCGAACTGCTTCTCGTCCTCGATCGTGAGCTCTTCGCAGAGATCGATGAAGTTTCGACGGCTGATCGGAACCTGGTCGGCCGGCTTGAGGCTCTTCGCGTCACCGCGGAACGGAGGAGCGAAGTCGGGGTCGTAGGGGAGCGAGGTGTCGCAGCGCACGCCGTAGTAATTCTGCACGCGGCGTTCGGTGGGAAGGCCGTTGTCGTCCCATCCCATGGGGTAGAAGACCGTCTTACCCCGCATCCGCTCGAAGCGTGCCTTGACGTCGGTGTGGGTGTAGCTGAACACGTGACCGATGTGGAGGCTGCCCGACGCCGTCGGCGGCGGCGTGTCGATCGAGTACACGCCCTCGCGGCCCGTGGCGCGTGCCGCGTCTCGGTCGAACAGGTACGTTCCCGCGGCGGCCCACGCGGCATCCCACTTCTGCTCGAGACCTTCCAGTGCGGGCTTGTCAGGGATCTGTGCGTCGGACATGGATGTCTCCTCGAGCGGTATGTGCGGCACTGTGTGAGCGTGCCTGAGTGTGATGTACGCCCAGCTTACCGTCGTGCGGCGCGAGTTCCGCCGTGAGATCGGTTCGTCTCCGTTGCCGTCCTGGACGCGGCGCTCGTCGGCTGGCCGCCACCTCTGTCACCGTCGCGGTGGGAGGGCATTCGACGAGCGGAGGACAGAAGCGGGAATGCTGCGCCCTCCCTTCGCCGCATGTCCTCCGCTGAGCACCGACCACCGCCGGCGGCGCCGGTGAGTGCGTAGAATGGCTGGCATCAGCATCGATCCGGACATCACCGGGGAGCTCTCGGAAGAACGGCGCGAGCCCAGTAGAACCGAGCGGGGCAGGCCCGTCACAGCCGCAGCGACGAGGGGCAGACGACGGGCCAGAAGGTTCGTGGGCCTGCAAGCAGGGTGGTACCGCGGCCGTGAGGTCGTCCCGGCATGGATCGACAGCCGAGTGAGAGACCCATGAGCTACCCCCGCAACGACGACTCCGTCCCCGCCAGCCCGCGTTTTCCTGAGATCGAGGGCGAGGTGCTCGCCTTCTGGAAGGATCACGACACCTTCCGCGAGAGCATCCGACGCCGTGAGGGCGCGCCTGAGTGGGTCTTCTACGACGGACCGCCCTTCGCGAACGGCCTTCCCCATTACGGGCATCTGCTCACCGGATACGCGAAGGACGTCTTCCCGCGTTTCCAGACGATGCGCGGGAAGAAGGTCGACCGCGTCTTCGGCTGGGACACGCACGGGCTGCCCGCCGAGCTCGAGGCGATGAAGCAGCTCGGCATCACCGAGAAGAGCGAGATCGAAGCCATGGGCATCGACGCGTTCAACGCGAAGGCCCGCGAGTCGGTGCTCGCCTATACGCGCGAGTGGGAGGAGTACGTTACGCGGCAAGCGCGCTGGGTCGACTTCGAGCGCGGGTACAAGACGCTCGACACCGGCTACATGGAGTCGGTGCTGTGGGCGTTCAAGAGCCTGTGGGACAAAGGGGCTCGCCTACGAGGGATATCGCGTGTTGCCGTACTGCTGGCGTGACGAGACGCCCCTGTCGGCCCACGAGCTGCGCATGGACGACGACGTCTATCAGATGCGCCAGGACCCGTCCGTGACGGTGACCTTCCCGCTGGTGGGGGAGAAGGCCGAGGTGCTCGGACTCACCGGCGTACGCGCCCTCGCCTGGACGACCACCCCCTGGACGCTGCCGACCAACCTCGCCCTCGCCGTCGGGCCCGAGATCGTCTACGTCGTCGTGCCCGCGGGGCCCCGCGGCGCCGCCGATGTGACCGCTGACGCGCAGAGCGCAGCATCCCACCGGTATCTCCTGGCGCGCGACCTGCTCGCCGGCTACGCGAAGGACCTCGGGTTCGAGTCGTCGGCGGACGCGATGGCCGCCGTCGAGCGCGAGATCGTCGGGTCTGAACTCGCCGACGTGCACTACGACCGGCTGTTCGACTATTTACGCCGATGCGGACGCGTGGGGTACCGGGAGCGCCTGGCGGATCCTCGTCGACGACTACGTCACGACCACCGACGGTACGGGTATCGTCCACCAGGCACCGGCGTATGGTGAGGATGACCAGCGCGTCACCGGCGCCGCCGGCATCCCGCTCATCATGAGCCTCGACGAGGGCGGGCGCTTCCTGCCCCAGGTGACCGATGTCGAGGGCGAGCTGTGGATGGACGCGAACCGTCCGCTCATCCGTCTGCTCAAAACCCGGGGGCGACTGCTGCGCGAGGCGAGCTACGAGCACTCGTACCCCCACTGCTGGCGCTGCCGGAACCCCCTGATCTACCGTGCCGTGTCGAGCTGGTTCGTGCGGGTGACCGACATCAAGGACCGCCTTCTCGCCGGCAACGAGCAGATCACCTGGGCCCCGGAGAACGTCAAGCACGGGCAGTTCGGCAAGTGGCTCGACGGCGCTCGCGACTGGTCGATCAGCCGCAACCGCTACTGGGGCTCGCCGATCCCGGTGTGGAAGAGCGACCACCCCGCCCACCCGCGTATCGACGTGTACGGCTCGCTCGACGAACTGGAGCGCGACTTCGGCCGTCTGCCGCGCAACCCCGAAGGCCAGGTCGACCTGCACCGCCCCTTCATCGACGACCTCACCCGGCCGAACCCCGACGACCCGACCGGCCGCTCGACGATGCGCCGGATCGAGGACGTCTTCGACGTCTGGTTCGACTCGGGGTCGATGCCGTACGCGCAGGTGCACTATCCGTTCGAAAACCGTGAATGGTTCGACACGCACGCGCCCGCCGACTTCATCGTCGAGTACATCGGCCAGACGCGCGGCTGGTTCTACGTGATGCACGTGCTCTCGACGGCGCTCTTCGACAGGCCCGCCTTCACGGGTGTGTCGTGCCACGGGATCGTGCTCGGCTCCGACGGCTACAAGATGTCGAAGTCGCTGCGCAACTACCCCGACGTCTCTGAGGTCTTCGATCGCGACGGATCCGATGCGATGCGGTGGTTCCTGATGGCATCGTCGGTGCTCCGAGGCGGAAACCTCGTCGTCTCGGAGGAGGGCATCCGCGCCGGTGTGCGGGAGTTCCTCCTGCCGCTGTGGAGCTCGTGGTACTTCTTCGCCACCTACGCCAACGCCGCAGGCGGACCCGACGGCGCGGGCTACACCGCCCACCGTCGCACCGACTCGACCGACCCCCTCGACCGCTACATCCTGGCGCTCACGGGCGACCTCGTGCGCGACGTCGCGGACGACCTCGACGCTCTCGACTCGACGACCGCGGCCTCCCGTCTGCGCGACTTCGCCGAGGTGCTCACGAACTGGTACATCCGACGCTCGCGCGACCGCTTCTGGCTCGGTGTGGACGAGGACGACCCGCGTTCGACCGAGGCCTTCGACACCCTCTACACGGTGCTCGAGACCCTCACCCGCGTCTCAGCCCCGCTCATCCCCCGTCGCCGACCGGGTGTGGCAGGGACTCACCGGCGGGGAGAGCGTGCACCTGGAGGACTGGCCCGACGCCTCGGAGTTCGACGCGGCCTCCGACCTCCGTGCGGCCATGGACGCCGTCCGCGAGGTGTCCAGCGTCGCCAACGCCCTCCGCAAGAAGGAGGGCAAGCGGGTTCGCCTGCCGCTCGCGCGTCTGACCGTGGTGACGACGGATGCCGCGGCCCTCGCACCCTTCGCCGAGATCGTGCGTGACGAGCTCAACGTCAAAGACGTCGCACTCGTCGAGCTCGCAGAAACGACCGCCGCCGACTACGGCATCACCCACCGCCTCTCGGTCAACGCGCGAGCGGCGGGCCGCGCCTCGGCAAGCAGGTGCAGCAGGCCATCCAGGCCGCGAAGGCGGGGGACTGGAGCGAGAGCGACGGCGTGGTCACCGCCGGCGGTCTGCCGCTGGAGTCAGGCGAGTACGAGCTGGTGCTCGAGACCGCCGGGCGACCCGAGGGCGAGGCGCTCGCGCTGCTGCCCCGCGGAGGGTTCGTACTGCTGGACACGGTCACCACGCCCGAGCTGGAGGCCGAAGGTCTTGCGCGCGACGTGATCCGTGCCGTGCAGGAGACGCGCAAGTCCGCCGGGTTTCGATGTGAGCGATCGGATCGAGCTCCTGCTGTACTTCAGCGACCCGGACGACGGCGCGAAGGTGGAGTCGGCGTTCGACGCGGCGGATGTCGCGGGCGAGACACTGGCCGTCGTCCACGAGATCCTCGTCGCCGGGCGTCAGCCGATGGCCTGGTCGGCCGAGCCGGGCGAGAAGGTCCCCGACCATCTGGAGACCGTCGTCGCCGGCACCTACGCCAACGCGGGGGACTTCACCGTCTCGGTGACCCGTGTGAAGGGAGACCGATGAACGAGCGGGACCGCGCCGACGCCGTCTACACGGCGCTGCTGAGCCGTCAGGGGGAGCAGTGGGTGCAGCCCCGAGTCGAGCGCACGGCGCGCGTGCTCGAGCTGCTCGACGACCCCCAGCGCACCTACCGGGTCGTGCACGTGACGGGAACCAACGGCAAGACCTCCACGAGCCGGATCATCGAGAGCCTCGTGCGTGCCCACGGCCTGCGGACGGGACTGTTCACGAGTCCGCACCTGGAGCGCTTCACCGAGCGCATCATGATCGACGGCGAGCCGGTGGCCGACGCGGCCATCGCCGACGCGTGGGAGGAGATCGAACCGTTCGTCGAGCTCGTCGACGCCGAGCTGACCGCTGCCGCGACGCGCCGCTGACGTTCTTCGAACTGCTCACGGTGCTCGCGTTCGTCGCGTTCTCGGACGCCCCCGTCGACGTCGCTGTCGTCGAAGTGGGCATGGGCGGCGCGTGGGACTCCACCAACACCGCCGACGGCGACGTGGCCGTGTTCGCCCCGATCGACATCGATCACGCCGACCGCCTGGGTGAGACGATCCGGGAGATCGCCGGGGTCAAGGCCGGCATCATCAAGGACGGCGCCGCGGTCGTGTCGGCGCGACAGGACGAAGCCGCCGCCGCGGTGCTGCGCGAGGCCGCAGCCCGGCGGGGCGCATCCCTCGCCTTCGAAGGCGACGCGTTCGCACTGGTCTCGGACGCCCTCGCCGTCGGTGGCCAAGCGATCACCGTTCGCGGTCTCGCCGGGACCTACACCGACGAGTACCTGCCCCTCTACGGCTCGCATCAGGCGTTCAACGCCGCCCTGGCGGTCGCCGCGGTCGAATCCCTCATCGGGGGCGCGACGCAGCAGATCGCGGCTGACGTGCTCACGCGGGGGCTCTCCGAGGCGAGCTCGCCCGGCCGCCTCCAACTCATCGGGGTCGCGCCCTCCGTGCTCGTCGATGCGGCCCACAATCCGCACGGGATGCGAGCGCTGGCAGACGCTCTTCGCACGGCGTTCGACTTCGACGAGTGGGGCGTCGTGCTGGGGGTGCTCGAAGACAAAGACCTGCGCGGGATCGTCAGCGAGATCGCCCCGATCGCCGCTCATGTCTTCGCGACCACGCCGAACTCAGATCGGGCCGGAGACGCCGACGCGGTCGCCGACGAGGCGGAGGCTCGGGAGCTGCCCGTCACCGTCCACCCCGCCCCTCGCCGACGCCGCAGAGGCCGCCCGCGAGTGGGCCGCGGCATCCGATCGTCGCGCCGTGGTCATCGCGGGATCCGTTCTCCTCGCCGGTGAGGCCGTCGCGTTGGCTGCGGCCGAAGACTGGAAGGCCGGGTGGGAGCGATGACCGACCCCGTCGCCGGCGGCGTCGCGCCGCCCGCGCCGTGTCCGCGGCGCCGCGGAGTCCCTCGGATCGGTCGTGCTCGCGTTCGAGTCCGTCGTGGTGTTCCTCGGCGGCCTGGCCGTCTACGGCCTGAAGGCCCTTCCGGCGGGCATCGAACCGTGGTGGGGGATCGTCGGCGGCGCGGTCGTCGCGCTGCTGATGATCGCCACCGGGGGCGTCCTCCGGCACCGATGGGGGATCGCGCTCGGGTGGATCCTGCAGGTGGTCGTGGGGTCGTCGGCGCTTCTCGTTCCCGCCATGGGCATCGTCGCGGCCATTTTCGGCGGCATGTGGGCGTATGCGACGATCAAGGGAGCGTCGCTCGACGCGCGCAACGCGCGCCTGGCATCCGAACATCCCCTCTCGAACGGAGACTGACATGTCCACCGAACAGACCCTCGTGCTCGTCAAGCCCGACGGTGTCGCCCGCGGCCTGACCGGGGTGATCCTCGCCCGCATCGAGGCGAAGGGCTATTCGCTGGTGGACATCCGCCTGGTCGACCCCGACCGGGACGTGCTGGAGCGCCACTACGAGGAGCACGCCGGCAAGCCGTTCTACGAACCGCTGCTCGAGTTCATGATGTCGGGTCCGTCCGTGGCGATTCGGCTCGCGGGCAACCGGGTGATCGAGGGGTTCCGGTCGCTGGCCGGTACCACCGACCCCACGACCGCCGCGCCCGGCACGATCCGCGGGGACTTCGGGCGCGACTGGGGTCTGAAGGTGCAGCAGAACCTCGTGCACGGCTCCGACAGCCCCGAGTCTGCGGCCCGCGAACTCGGCATCTGGTTCCCCTGACCCAGTCAGGCGGGATGCCGGGGGCTGCTCAGCAGCGTCCGGTCGGCCGTGCCGCGGTCAGCCCCCGAAGATGTTGGTGAGCGCGTCCAACCGCAGTTGTGCCAGCAGTGCGATGACCGCGTAGCTGAGGATCGCCATGAGTGGCACCCACGACATGAGGCGCCCGGCTACGGCCCGCACACCCGCGGGGGACGGGGACGATGCCGCTGCGTAGCAGGTGCACGCTCACCGCGTAGAACGACGGGATCGTCACCGACCACGTCACCATGCACCACGGGCACAGGGTCCCCAGCGCGTAGACACTCTGGCTGATCAGCCAGATGACGAAGCAGAACGCGAACAGCATCCCACCCCAGAAGAGCCACCAGAACCAGCGGGCGAAACGGGCGCCCGCCAGGATGGCCATCCCGACGACGATCGGCGCGATCCATGCGCCCAGGCCGATGAGCGGATTCGGGAACCCGAAGACGCTGCCCTGCCAGGAATTCAGGTTCGCGGTGCACTGCACCAAGACGCTGAAATCGCAGGAGGCGCCCGCGCCGGGATTGGCCAGCGCATGCAGCTTGTCGAGAGTGAGGGCGAACGCCGCACTCCACCCGACCACTCCGGCGAACACCAGCCATACGGCCAGGGCGACGGGACGAGTGTGCGTCTGCGACTGTGGCATGCTCCGGATTATGGCATCGCGCCCTGTGGGGCGTGCGCATCCCGGCCGTGAGAAACCGCGCGGCTCGATGCGGAACCGGCGCCCTGTGAGATACTGGCTGTCGATGCACGCGGCCGCGCCGCACCCGCATCGACGAAGACTTCGGACGACAGAGTCCAGCGCAGCGTGAGCCACGGGCCCGCTGCAGACCGTGGAAGTATGCGGCACACCGCACAGGAGCCGCACGAGTTTCGCCGGGCGACGCGCGGTGTCGCCCCGCACAGGGAGTACGGCAGTGATGGCCGAGCACACAGAGCCAACAGAGGATCAGATCGCACCGGAAGCGACAGAGCAGCCCCGTGAGCACGTCGCCGCAGACCCGGTGGAGGAGACGTCGGCCGTCGGCGATGCGAGCCCTCATGCCGCAGATGTCCTCCCGGGCTCTCCGGATACCCTGACCGACGCGACGGCGATCGTCGAGGAGTCGACGGAAGCCGTCGAGGAGCCGACAGGGACGTCGGAGGTGGACCCAACGAGTCCATCGGCCGCCCCGGCGACGGAGATCCCTGCCTCCGACTCTGTTCGCGAGTCGGCTGACGGGGTCGAGCACGAGGCATCCGCGGTCGCACAGCCCGAAGCGCCGGTGACCGCGGTCTCGCTTGGCCTGCTGCCGGAGAACTTCGTCTCAGCGGTGTCCACTCAGCTGCACTTCTACGCCCCCGAGATCACTTTCCTGCCGGCTCTGCCGAGTGAGCCGACCGCAGAGGACAACGAGTCCGGCTCGTCTCGCCGTCGCAATCGCCGTCGGGGCGGGGGCGAGCCGCGCGAGTCGGGCCCCGACGCCCCGTCTCAGCCGAGACAGCGTGCCGTCGAGCTGATCACCGAGCCGCAGCGCATCAAGGGCTCGACTCGCCTCGAGGCGAAGAAGCAGCGACGCCGCGACGGACGCGAAGCCGGGCGACGCCGCGCCGTGGTCACGGAGGCCGAGTTCCTCGCGCGGCGCGAAGCAGTGGATCGCGTGATGATCGTGCGCTCCAAGAGCGGACGCATCCAGATCGCCGTTCTCGAAGACAACGTGCTCGTCGAGCACTACGTCGCGCGCAGCCAGGAGTCCTCGCTCATCGGCAACGTCTACCTCGGGCGCGTGCAGAACGTGCTGCCGAGCATGGAGGCGGCGTTCGTCGACATCGGCCGCGGACGCAACGCGGTGCTGTACTCGGGCGAAGTCGACTGGGATGCCGTCGAGACCGGCAACCAGCCCCGGCGGATCGAACTGGCCCTCAAGTCGGGCGATCGCGTTCTCGTGCAGGTCACCAAAGACCCGGTCGGCCACAAGGGCGCCCGTCTGACCAGCCAGATCTCGCTTCCGGGGCGCTATCTCGTGTACGTGCCCGGCGGAGCGATGAACGGGATCTCGCGAAAGCTCCCCGACACCGAGCGTGCGCGCCTGAAGCGCATCCTCAAAGAGGTGCTGCCCGAGTCGTCCGGCGTCATCGTCCGCACGGCGGCCGAAGGGGCCACGGAGGAGCAGTTGACTCGTGACGTCCAGCGGCTGACGGCGCAGTGGGAGCACGTCAGCAAGCAGGTCGAGACCATCCAGGCGCCGGCGCTCCTGCACTCCGAGCCGGATCTCCTGGTGAAGATCGTTCGCGACGTCTTCAACGAGGACTTCACGAAGATGCTGATCCAGGGGGAGGACGCCCTCCAGACGATCACGTCCTATCTGGCCGGCGTCGCGCCCGACCTGCTCGAGCGCGTGGAGAAGTACGAGGGCGATGTCGATCCGTTCGACGCCTTCCGCGTCACCGAGCAGATCGAGAAGGCGCTCGACCGAAAGGTCTGGCTTCCGTCGGGGGGGATCCCTCGTCATCGATCGCACCGAGGCGATGACGGTCGTCGACGTCAACACGGGAAAGTTCGTCGGCTCCGGGGGCAACCTCGAGGAGACGGTCACAAAGAACAACCTGGAGGCGGCCGAAGAGATCGTGCGGCAGCTGCGACTGCGCGACATCGGCGGGATCATCGTGGTCGACTTCATCGACATGGTGCTGGAGTCCAACCGCGACCTCGTGCTGAGACGGCTGGTCGAGTGCCTCAGTCGGGATCGCACCAAGCACCAGGTGGCCGAGGTCACGTCGCTCGGCCTCGTCCAGATGACGCGCAAGAAGCTCGGTCTCGGACTCCTCGAGACCTTCAGTGAGGCCTGCGAGGTCTGCGCCGGTCGAGGCGTGATCGTCCACCACGACCCCGTCGTGAAGCACCGCGCCGTGCCGTCGACGTCGGCGAACGGACGTCGCTCCCGCGGCAGCAGCACACCGCCGAGCAGCCAGGTCGGCAGCACGCACGTCATCACGGAGGGTGTGAAGTCCGCGCTCGCGCAGATCGCCGCATCGACGATCCACCACCAGGACGACCCCGGGGCGATCGCGGAGGCCGTCGAATCCGACGTGGTTCTCGACGAGCCCGTGGTCGAACGTCCGAAGAAACCGCGCAAGAAGCGTCCCACCGCGCCCTCGACCCCCAAGACCGAGAAGGAAGCGCTTCTGGATACGGTTCTCAACGCCCTCCCGGAGCCGAAGGCACCCGGTCAGGGGCGCGCTCGTCGGCGCGTCACGACGGCGGGGCTCACGGGCACGCCGGTGCCGCACACCACGGTCGAGGAGTGAGCGGCGTCAGGTCGTCGCGCGCCGCTCTCGCGCGGTGACACGCAGTCCTGATGCGATCAGCGCTCGCACGAGCTGGTGCCCGTCGACGTGACGGGCGCCAGCGGCGATCAGCCGTCCGTGTGCCTCGTCCGGCACGTCGTAGTGATCGAGATCGAAGCTGCGTCGGGGGAGACCATTGGCGTGGGCGAACGCGTGCAGCTCGTCGATGCTGCTGTCGCTGATCAGATGCGCCCAGAGCCGACCGTGTGCCGGCCAGCGGGGATCGTCGATCAGGATGGTCATATGCCGATCCTAAAGAGACCCGCGACACGCGCGCGGACCCTTTTGGACACTTCTCCCCACATCGGGTAAAGTATTCCTTTGGTGCGTCGAGGTGCAGATTGCCTCCGCACCACGTCTTGCTCAGGCATCCGGAGCCGCGCGCTCCCCGAAGAAACAGGTATGAAGTGGTTTACGCAGTAGTGCGCGCCGGTGGCCGTCAGGAGAAGGTCCAGGTCGGGACCATCGTGGTCCTCGACCGTCAGGCAGCCAAGATCGGCGACAGCATCGAGCTTCCCGCGGTCCTCCTGGTCGACGGCGACGCCGTCACCACCGACGCCGACAAGCTCGCCAAGGTGACCGTCACGGCCGAGGTCCTCGCGCGAGGAGCGCGGCCCGAAGATCGTCATCCAGAAGTTCAAGAACTAGACCGGCTACAAGAAGCGCCAGGGGCACCGTCAGGACCTCACGCGCGTCAAGATCACCGGCATCAAGTAAGCGCGAGGAGACACAGACATGGCACACAAAAAGGGCGCAAGCTCCACCCGCAACGGTCGTGACTCCAACGCACAGCGCCTCGGCGTGAAGCGCTTCGGTGGTCAGGTCGTCAGCGCCGGCGAGATCATCGTCCGTCAGCGCGGCACCCACTTCCACCCCGGCGCGAACGTCGGCCGTGGCGGCGACGACACGCTGTTCGCCCTCTCGGCGGGCGCGGTCGAGTTCGGCCAGAAGGGCGGCCGCAAGGTCGTCAACATCGTGGCAGCCGCGGAGTAATTCCGAGGCTCCAAAAGACTCAGCGAGGGGGCGGGCTTCGGCTCGCCCCCTTTCGCATCCACCGGCGCGAGCCGACCGAACCGAGGAGGAGCACGTGGTCACCTTCGTGGACCGAGTGACGCTGCACCTGCGCGCGGGCAAGGGCGGCAACGGCTGCGTGTCGGTGCGTCGCGAGAAGTTCAAGCCGCTGGCAGGACCGGACGGCGGTAACGGCGGACACGGCGGTGACATCGTTCTCGTCGCCGATTCGCAGGTCACGACGCTGCTCTCCTACCACCACTCGCCGCACCGCTCGGCAGGGCAACGGCGGATTCGGCATGGGCGACAACCGCTCCGGCGCTGCGGGGGAGGACCTCGAGCTGCCGGTTCCGGTCGGGACGGTGGTGAAGGATGCCGATGGCGCGACGCTCGTCGACATGATCGAGCCGGGCATGCGCTTCATCGCGGCGCCGGGGGGCATCGGCGGGCTCGGCAACGCCGCGCTGTCGAACCCCAAGCGAAAGGCACCTGGCTTCGCATTGCTGGGCACTCCCGGGTGGGAGGGTGAGGTCCTGCTCGAGCTCAAGACCGTGGCTGACGTCGCGCTCGTGGGCTTTCCCTCGGCGGGAAAGTCGAGTCTTGTTGCAGGCGATCTCGGCGGCGCGTCCCAAGATCGCCGAGTACCCGTTCACCACGCTCCATCCGAACCTCGGCGTCGTGCAGGCCGGTGACGTGCGCTTCACCGTCGCCGACGTCCCCGGCCTCATCGAGGGCGCCAGCGAAGGCAAAGGTCTGGGGCTGGAGTTCCTCCGGCATGTCGAGCGCTGCACGGCTCTGGTGCACGTTCTCGACTGCGCCACCCTCGACCCCGGCCGCGACCCCCTTACCGACCTCGACGTGATCCTCGGCGAGCTTGCGCGCGTATCCGGTGCCGGACGGCCAGGTGCCCCCTCCTGGAGCGCCCACAGCTCGTCGCGCTGAACAAGGTGGACGTCCCCGAGGCGAGGGATCTCGCCGAGCTCGTCCGTCCAGACCTGGAGGCGAGGGGGTTCCACGTGTTCGAGATCTCCACGGTCAGCCACGACGGGCTCCGTCAGCTCTCGTTCGCCCTGGCCGACATCGTCGCGCGGCATCGGCTGGAGGAGGCGACCAAGCCCGCACCGGAGCGGATCGTCATTCGCCCTCGCGGGTCGGAGAAGGAGTTCAGCGTCCGTGTCGAGGGCGGCAGTTACGGCGATGTCTACCGCATTCTGGGCGACAAGCCCGTGCGCTGGGTTCAGCAGACCGACTTCCAGAACGACGAGGCGGTGGGCTACCTCGCCGACCGTCTCGAGAAGCTCGGTGTCGAAGACGAGCTGCATCGGGCAGGCGCGACGGCCGGCTCCACGGTGGTCATCGGGGAGGGCGACGGCGTGGTCTTCGACTGGCAGCCCTCGCTGAGCTCGGTGGCCGAGCTCATGACGGCCCCCCGTGGCACGGACCCGCGCGTGGAGCAGCGTACGCGCCGCACCACGTCGGAGCGTCGTGAGCGCTACCACGAGCTCATGGACGCGAAGGCGGACGCCCGCGCGGAGCTCGAAGCAGAGCGCATCGCCGGTGGCCGCGAGTACCCGGGCGAGGAGGAATGACCGCTCGCACGCGCGCCGAACTCGCCACGGCACGCCGGGTGGTGGTGAAGGTCGGCTCTTCCTCGATCAGCGGTGAGAACGCATCGAAGATCGGACCCCTCGTCGAGGCGCTCGCGGCCGCTCATGGCCGCGGAACCGAGGTGGTTCTGGTGTCCTCCGGTGCCATCGCCACGGGTATGCCGTACCTCGCCCTGGACGCCCGGCCCTCGGATCTGGCGACCCAGCAGGCGGCGGCGGCCGTCGGTCAGAACGTGCTCATCTACCGCTACCAGGCGGCGCTGCGTCCGTTCGAGATCGTGGCCGGGCAGGTGCTGCTCACCGCGGGCGACCTGGAGAACCCCACGCACCGGTCCAACGCGCGCCGAGCGATGGAACGCCTTCTGGGCCTGCGCATCCTTCCGATCGTCAACGAGAACGACACCGTGGCCACCCACGAGATCCGGTTCGGGGACAACGACCGACTGGCTGCACTGGTGGCCGAGCTCGTCAGCGCGGACGCCCTCGTCCTGCTGAGCGACATCGTCAGCCTGTACACCCGTCCGCCGGACGAGCCCGGCGCTCAGCCGATCGAGCACGTCGCATACGGCGACGATCTGCAGGGTTTCGAGTTCGGGTCCGTCGTCGTCAACAGCGTGGGAACGGGTGGTGCGGCCACGAAGGTTTCCGCCGCACGGTTGGCGGCGGCGGCGGGCGTGGGCGTGCTCGTGACATCGGCAGACCTGGTGGCGGATGCCCTCGGCGGAGCGTCGATCGGCACGTGGTTCGAGCCCGCGGATTCCGCTGTCGTGCGTCCCGTGACCGGACGGTTCCGGCCCCGACCGCTGGATAGACTGGAGGGATGACCTCCACCGCTCTGGCAGCGCGCGAGCGCATGCTCTTGGCGAAGGACGCCGCGCGTCAGGTGGGCCTCCTCTCCGATCAGCGCAAGCGGGACGCCCTCGAAGCCGTCGCAGCAGCCATCGAGGCCGCCACCGATCGGATCGTCGCGGCGAACGCCGAAGACCTTGACCGCGGGCGATCGGAAGGTCTGTCGCCCGCGCTGCAGGACCGCCTGCGGCTGGATGCTGCGCGAGTGGCCTCACTCGCTGCCGCCGTGCGTGAGATCGCTGCGCTGCCGGATCCTGTCGGCCGCGTGCTCGACGAGCGTGAGCTGTCCAATGGCGTTCGACTGACGAAGGTCGCCGTGCCCTTCGGGGTCGTCGGATCGATCTACGAAGCTCGGCCCAACGTGACGGTCGACATCACAGCGCTCGCGCTGCGCTCCGGGAACGCGGTCGTGCTGAGGGGCGGCTCGGCTGCGCAGTCGACGAATCGCGAACTGATCGCCGTCATGCGCGACGCGCTGGCCGAGCAGGACATCGATCCCGAGACCGTCCAGACGGTCGACGATTTCGGGCGGGAGGGTGCACGTGAACTGATGCACGCGCGCGGACTCGTCGACGTGCTCGTCCCGCGAGGAAGTGCCCAGCTCATCGAGACGGTCGTGACGGAATCCTCCGTTCCGGTCATTGAGACCGGGGCAGGAGTCGTTCATATCGTCCTCGACGAGACGGCGCCGATCGAGTGGGCGTGCGACATCGTGGTCAACGCCAAGGTGCAACGGCCGAGCGTATGCAACTCCGTCGAGACCGTCCTGGTGCATCAGGGAGCGTCGCAGAGGCTGGTGTCGCCCGTCGTTGAGGCACTGCAGGCTGCCGGCGTGACCGTGCACGGCGACGAGCGCGTGCGCGCGTTGGCGCCGGGGGTGGTCCCGGCCACCGAAGAGGACTGGGCGACCGAGTACTTGAGCCTCGATGTGTCGATGAAGGTCGTCGACGATCTCGACGAGGCCATGACGCACATCCGTCAGTATTCGACCCACCACACCGAGTCGATCATCACGGCCGACCCCCTCAGCGCCGAGCGCTTCCTCGCGGAGGTCGACTCGGCGGTGGTGATGGCCAACGCGTCCACCCGTTTCACGGACGGCGGTGAGTTCGGGTTCGGCGCCGAAGTCGGCATCTCGACCCAGAAGCTCCACGCCCGCGGCCCGATGGGCCTCGCCGAGCTCACCAGCACGAAGTGGCTTGCGCGCGGCACGGGGCAAGTACGGGCCTGAGCGCATAGACTCGACAGAAGCCCCCCGAGCCGTTCCGAATGGAGTCCCGATGACTTTCGTCACCCTCGTCGCTTTCGCCGCGGAGGCCGCGGAAGACCACGGCACCGTGATGCTCGAGACGATCGGCTACCCCATCGTGGCGATCATCGCGTTCACCGCCCTCGCCATGGTCACTCTGTCGTACCGCAATGTGGCCAACCGTCACGCCCACAAGGCCGAGGCCTACGCGCGTGCGCACGCCGACGACCTCCCGCAGGCAGGACACGGGCACGGTCACTGAGCCGTCGACCGCATGATGGCAACGGCCGCCCCCCGTATCGGGGTCATGGGTGGGACCTTCGATCCCATCCATCACGGCCACCTCGTCGCCGCCAGCGAGGTCGCGCAGCAGTTCGGGCTCGATGAGGTGGTCTTCGTCCCGACCGGCCAGCCGTGGCACAAGTCCGTCGTCACCGAAACCCGAGCACCGCTACCTCATGACCGTGGTGGCGACAGCATCCAACCCGTCTTTCACCGTCAGCCGCGTCGACATCGACCGGGCGGGGCCGACCTACACGATCGACACCTTGCGCGACCTGAAGGCGCAGCGCCCCGACGCCGAGCTGTTCTTCATCTCCGGCGCTGACGCCGTGGCGCAAATTCTCAGTTGGAGGGACCATGATGAGTTGTGGGACCTCGCCCACTTCGTGGCCGTGTCTCGTCCCGGCCACGTGCTGAGCACAGACGGACTCCCCGTGGAGAAGGTCAGCCAGCTTCAGATCCCCGCGCTGGCGATCTCTTCGACGGACTGCCGCGACCGGGTGAGTTCAGGCCGTCCCGTCTGGTACCTCGTCCCCGACGGGGTCGTCCAGTACATTGCCAAGCACCACCTCTACCGGAGCAAGGAATGACCGAACCCGAGCAGCCGGAGCAGCCTCAGCTCACACGCAAGCAGTTGCGGCAGATCCGCAACACCGCCGCCAACCAGATCATCGTGCCCGGTGCGAAGCCGAGCGAGGACGTCGACGCAGAAGCCGCCGCGGAAACTGCAGCACGCTCGTCGGCCGTGGTCGAAGACGTGCCGCCCGCAGCGCCTCTGCCGCGCGCTGCGGTACCTGTCGATGTCGCTCCCGCGCCGTCGTCCGACGCGTCCGTCGACCTCGGGGTCTCGCCGCTCACACGTCGTCAAGCACGCCAGCAGGAGCGCATCCGCACCGCCTCGGTCCCGGTGATCACGCCCGAGGTGAGCAGCGGGCACGTCCCCATGCCGTCCCCGACCGTCGACGAGGTCCGCAGAAGAGGCGGTCGGCGACCGCGGCGAGGGGCCGACGCGAGTGTCTTCGCCTGCCGCGGTCACCGCGGCATCCGCCCCCGCCCCCGTGACTGACGACGACGACCGAGACGATGACGCCGACGTCGCGGTGGACACCAAGGGTCGATGACGACGACTCTGAGCGCCCGGTCCTCGCTCCCACCTTCGGTGCAGAGCTTCTCGCCGACCCGCCGAAAGCGATCACGCAGCCCGCCACCTTCGACCAGATCCTCGAGCGCGGCACGTCCACCTCCGGTTCGGGCACGGCCGCCAATGCGCTCATCCTCTCGCAGACGCCCGACGGCGCGCTCATGGGACCCGTGGCCGCGACGGGGGAGGTTCTCGTCACGGGATCGTTCGTTCTTCCGGAGGGGCTCGGTTCTCAAGGGCACGCACGCGGCACCGCCGACGGCCGTGAAGTCGACGCCGTCCTCGTCGATGGAGAGCTCCCCGCTCATTCGTCGCCGACGCCCATCGCCGCCAGCTCCGCCATCAGCACCGTGAAGGCCACAGGGGAGATCATCCGCCCGCCCGCGCCCGAGAAGGCAGCCGCCTCATGCTGTCTCTCGCGATCACCGCCGGCGTCCTCGCGCTCGCCCTCGTCGGCGTTCTGATCCTCGCCTTCGTGACAGGAGTCTTCTGATGACCGCGACGGAGCAGTCTCGCGAGATGCTTCGCGTCGCCGCGGACGCCGCCGACGCCAAGGGCGGCGAAGATCTGGTGGCTTTGGATGTCTCTGAGCCGCTCCCGCTCGTCGACATCTTCCTCCTGGTCACCGGACGCAGCGAACGAAACGTCGCCGCGATCGCCGACGAGATCGAAGACAAGATGGTGGAGGCCGGCTTCAAGCGACTGCGTCGCGAGGGTCGACAGGAGGCACGCTGGATCCTTCTCGACTTCGGCGACCTCGTCGTGCACGTCTTCCACGAGCAGGAGCGCGTCTACTACGACTCGAGCGCCTGTGGAAGGACTGCCCGGTCGTGCCGGTCGAGGTCAGCGCGCCCGCATCGGGATCCTGACACCCCGCGCGACGGGTCTGCCGATTCGTGGTGCACGCGCCGGTGTAGTAATGTTGAGGAGTTGCCTGCGGAAACGCAGGAGACGAAAATGGGCCTGTGGCGCAGCTGGTAGCGCACCTGCATGGCATGCAGGGGGTCAGGGGTTCGAGTCCCCTCAGGTCCACCAAAACCCCCGGCTCAGTCCGGGGGTTCGTCCCTCTCGCGGTCGTCGCGCGGTCCAACCGCCACATCACCCCGTTCGAACGGTGAGCCCCCGTTCACCACCCGTCATGGTCTGGGGCCCGCCTCAGACATATCTGCTCGGTTGGGCGCACAGGACGTACACCGCGATGGTGCCGAGCGGAACCAGGCACAGCAAGATCAGGGCCCAGGGGTATCCCGCGTCGCGGAGTCGCCGCACCATCACGGCGTACGTGGGGATGAGGACGGCCAGCGACCACCCGATGAGCGCCAGGTAGATCAGGACACCGAAGATCGCCGTGACTCCGAACAGGAAGCTCGGAATGATCAGCGCGACCGCCGCGAGCGTGACGATCAGATGGAACAGCATCCAGTACCAGAACTCGCCGCGCCCGGCACGACCCTCGAAAGCGGCGTAGCGAGAGAACACCGCGCGGATCGCGCCCGCCATGGTGTCCACTCGCGGGGCCGAGTACGGCGTCACACCGTGCGCGATCGCCGTCCGCGAAGGATCGAACGGAGCCACCGCGTGAAAAGGGTGACACGGCGGGCTGCTCCACCCGGTACGCCTGTGGTGGGAGACCATATGTCGGGCTCGCCGACGGGCTCGGGTGTCGACACCTGAGCTGCGACCGGGCGGCTCGTCGCGGTCCACGCGAGGCCGTTCCACCATCGCTCGGAGCCGGTGCCCTGCGGGTCCGGGTACCACCCGGCAGGGGGCGCAGTGTGATCTGACATCGGGTACGCCTTTCCGCGGAACAGGCAAGCGACCCCATTCACGCGCACGAGTGGGGGTCGGTGCTCACTCGACGGGTTCGATCAGCTCGGGACCGTTGTTGCGCACGTTGCCGACCGCGGACGACACCGGGTGGTCGTCGAGCGTCTCGGCGAGCGCGGGCGCGGCGTCGATGGCGGCGTCGAGCAGGTCGCCCACGTTGTCGGTGGTGGGATCGAGCCACGCATCGGCGAAGTCCGCGTCGAGGAACAACGGCATTCTGTCGTGGATCGAGCCGAGCCGCCCGAGGGAATCGCGGGTCAGGATCGTGAAGCTCAGCATCCAGCGCGCCGGATCGTCGTCCGGCGCACGGGGATTGCGCCACCATTCATAAAGACCCGCCAGGAACAGGGGCGAACCGTCGGCGGGGTGGATGTAATGCGGCACTTTTGTGTCGCCGGTCTTCTTCCACTCGTAATAGCCGGATGTCGGGACGACCGCGCGCCGCTTCTCCAGCGCCGGCCGGAACATCCGCTTGTCTTCCACCTCCTCCGCGCGGGCGTTGAAGGCGCGGGACCCGATGGAAGGATCTTTCGCCCATGCGGGCACGAGCCCCCATCGGGCCCTCTCCAGCCGCCGCGTCGGCGGTTCTGTCTTGGCCGAGTCGAGCACGATCGCGGCCGAGTCGGTGGGAGCGACATTTGTACGACGGCTCCGGCAGGTCGTCGGCCTCGAGATCGACCCGCAGAACGCCGACCAGCTCGGATCCGACATCGGCAACCACGAAGCGTCCGCACATGTCAGCCAGAGTACGCGCGGCCGGCGACACTCAGTCCCGAGACCGGTGACCCCCGTCGGGTGCGATGACACCCACGTCGACGAGTCGATCGAGAAGGCTTGCTCCGTCAGAGCCCGTCACCCACGGCACACCCGCGGCCGAGTGATCGTCGACCACCGTTCGCCCGCCCGCCAGGACGGCCTCGGCGGGGGAGAGGCGGCGGATGGCCACGGCGGCGACGTTCTCCGGATGCTCTTTCGTGAAGGTGGTGTAGATCTCGTCGTCGTGCTGGCCGTCGTCGCCCACCAGGAGCCACCGCACATCGGGGAACTCCTGCGCCAGCCGGCCGAGGTTCGTCAGCTTGTGCGCCTTGCCGCTGCGGAACCAGCGGTCGTGCGTCGGCCCCCAGTCCGTCAGGAGCACCGACCCGCTGGGGAAGAGGTGTCGCCGCAGAAAGCGCAGCAGAGTCGGGACGATGTTCCACGCGCCCGTGGAGAGGTAGACCATCGGCGTTCCCGGGTTGTCTCGCACGAGGCGCTCCAGCAGCACGGCCATTCCCGGCACCGGCTGACGAGCATGCTCGTCGACGACGAAGGAGTTCCACGCGGCGAGCAGCGGACGGGGAAGGGCCGTGACCATCACTGTGTCATCAATGTCGGACACCACGCCGAAGTGCACGTCCGATCCGACGATGAAGACCCGGCTCTCGGTGGACTCGCCCGACTCGACCGACATCGACAGCGTCTGCCATCCGGCCCCCATACGCGCCGGAAGCACGACGTCCACGACACCGCCGCGATCAGCGACCACATCGTGCGCCACGCCGCCGACCTCCACGCGCACCTTCGCGAACCCGACCGGTACGGCGGCGAAACTGCGCCAGCCGCGAATGCTCGCGTAGTCCCCGGTCGCCGTGCGGCGGGCCGGCGGCGCGATGAGCACGCGACCGAGCACGCGGATCCAGTCCTCGCCGCCGTATCCCGGAAAGGGGGTGACGAGGGGCTTGAGACCCCGGCGCGTGCGCGGCGCTCACGCCAGGCGTGAAATCGGTATTCCAACCGTGCGATCCACAGGATCTTGGTACGTGGGGGGGTTCCGCGACGTGCAGACATCCCGTTCAGTCTTTCATGTCGGATGCCTCGGCGCCGGGTGTCGTCGCACCGGAGGCGGTTGCAGCATCCGGCACCGATGTGACGACCGGCGCCTCGTCGACGAGGTGCTTACGCTCGACCCGCTCGATGATCTTCTTGGTGAGGACGACGAGGACGAGGAAGAGCACGATGACGCCGACGAAGATGTAACCGGCGTAGTGGATGCGGTCGGACAACTCACGGAACGCGCCGGCGCTCAGCGCCGCGACGCCGATGTAGAGGGTCGACCAGATCGCGCACGCCGGCACCGTCCACGCGACGAAGCGACGATAGGAGAAGCCGCTCATGCCGACCGTGAGAGGGACGAGCGAATGCAGCACGGGAAGAAAGCGGGAGAGGAAGATCGCCGGCCCGCCGCGCCGTTCGAGGTAGCGCTCGGAGCGCAGCCAGTTCTCCTCGCCGATCCGCCGCCCGAGCCGCGATGCCCGGATCCTGGGGCCGAGGAATCGGCCGAGGAGGAATCCCACGCTCTCCCCGGCGAGGGAGCCCAGCACGACCGCCACCCCCAGGAGAATGCCTTCCAACGGCGATCCGACGGCTGTTCCTGCGACGATGACAATGGTGTCACCGGGGAAGAACAGGCCGACCAGCACGCTGGTCTCCAACATGATGGCCACGCCTGCCAGCAGTGTCCGCACGACCGGATCGACGCTCTGCACGGCGTCGAGCAGCCACGTGAGGAAGTCGTTCACGCTGGAGAGCCTAGGGCCCGCGGGTCCGTCTAGCCTGTGAGCATGATCCCCCGGTCCGCCGCTGCGCTGCCCGCCGGCCTCGACCCTGCTCGCGTGTTCGACGGCGGACCGGCGCATGACCCCTACGGCTTCTGGCTGGACGCCGGGCCCGACGCAGCCTCGGGATGGAGCTGGACGGGCGTCGGCCGACCGGAGCCCCGGCCCGAACGCGTGCGCGAGGTCGTCTGCGGCACCGCCGCCGAGCCGCGCGTGGAGACCGCGACCGATCTGCCGGGCGCCTTCCGCGGCGGCTGGGTCGGATGGCTCGGCTACGACGACGCCGCGCGCCGGGCCGGGGCCGCGGCATCCGTTGACGCGACGGACGTGCCCGCCACCGCGTGGGTGCGCGTGGACAGCTTCGTCGCCTTCGATCACGCGGCGGGCCTGGCGTGGGCGGTGGCGCCCGCCGATGAGCTCGACGCCTTCGTGCGCACGGTCGCCACGTGGATCGATACGCCCGCTCCGCAGGCGCCGGTCAGATCCGAGCGGACCACCGCGGTGGGGCGTGAATCTCCCGCCGAGTACGCCGCCGCCATCCAGCGGTGTCGTGACGCGATCCGCGAGGGGACGCCTATCAGCTGTGCCTGACGACGCGGTTCCACCTCCGTCATCCGGTCGATCCGGTCGCCGCCTTCCGCGCGCTGCGCGCCGCTGTCGCCGCACCGCACGGCGGGATCGTGCGCGTCGGTGGAACGGCGCTGGTCAGCGCCAGCCCCGAACAGTTCCCCGCCGTGCGAGGCGCCAGGGTGCGCACCAGGCCGATCAAGGGCACCCGCCCGCGTGGCGCCGATCACGTCGCCGATGAGGAGTCGGCGGCCGAGCTCCTGGCCAGCCCGAAGGAACGCGCCGAGAACCTGATGATCGTGGATCTCATGCGCAACGACCTCTCGCGCGTGTGCCGACCGGGCACGGTCGCGGTCGAGGAACTGTTCGCCGTGGAGTCGTACCCGGCGGTCCACCAGCTCGTCAGCACCGTCACCGGCGCCCTAAGCGACGGTGTGACGGTCGGCGAGCTCCTCGACGCGTCATTTTCCGGCGGGCAGCATGACCGGCGCCCCCAAGCTCTCCGCCATGAACATCCTCCACGGCCTCGAGAGGTCGCCGCGCGGACTGTTCGCCGGCTGCTTCGGCTGGGTCGGGTGACGACGGATGCCTCGACCTGGCCATGGTGATCCGGTCCATCGTGACGCATCCGACCGGCGCCTACGTCGGGGCAGGCGGCGGGATCACCTGGGGGTCGGAGCCGTGGGCAGAGGTCGCTGAGGTGGGGATCAAGGCGCGCGGACCGCTGCAGGCCGCGGGGGCGGAGCTGCCGCCGGGCTGGTGAGCCGGGATTTCGACGAGCCCGGTCGGGTAACCTGAGAGGGCGTTTTGTGCGCCCTTCCGGCTTTCCAGATTGGCTTCCTCCTTGTCTCAGAGCTCTGCCCCGTCTTCCGTGCCCACTCCCGACGGCGGGGGATACGACGCGTACGCCGTGCAGGAGAAGTGGCAGGCCCGGTGGCGCGAGGCCGATCCTTTCCGCGCCGGCGGCGAAGACGACGCGCGCCCGCGCAAGTACGTGCTCGGGATGTTCCCGTACCCGTCCGGCGACATGCACATGGGTCACGCCGAGAACTACGCCTACGTCGACTCCGTCGCCCGCTTCTGGCGTCACCGCGGCTACATCGTGCTCAACCCCATCGGGTGGGACTCGTTCGGGCTGCCGGCCGAGAACGCGGCCATCCAGAGGGGCGCCGACCCGCGCGAGTGGACCTACAGCAACATCGCCCAGCAGCGCGCGAGCCTGCAGAACTTCGGCACGTCGTACGACTGGATCCGTGTGCTGCACACGAGCGACCCGGAGTACTACCGGTGGAACCAGTGGCTCTCCCAGCGCCTCTACGAGCGCGGTCTGGCGTACCGCAAGGACGCCCTGGTCAACTGGGATCCGGTCGACCAGACCGTGCTGGCTAATGAGCAGGTGCTGGCCGACGGCACGAGCGAGCGCAGCGGCGCCGTCGTGGTCAAGAAGAAGCTGACGCAGTGGTTCCTGCGCATCACCGACTACGCCGACCGCCTGCTCGACGACCTGAACCAGCTCGAGGGCTTCTAGCCGAGCAAGGTCATCCAGATGCAGCGCAACTGGATCGGCCGCTCGGTCGGAGCCGACATCGACTTCGAGATCGAGGGCCGGGAGGAGAAGGTCACCGTCTTCTCCACTCGTCCCGACACCCTGTACGGCGCGACCTTCATGGTCGTCGCCCCGGACTCCGACCTCGCCGCCGAACTCGCCTCCGGCGCCGAGCCCGACGTCCGCATGCGCTTCCAGGCGTACCTCGACGACGTGCGCAAGACCACCGACATCGACCGGCAGTCCTCCGACCGCCCCAAGACCGGGGTATTCCTGGGGCGCCACGCGATCAATCCCGTCAACGGCGAGCGTCTGCCGATCTGGGCCGCCGATTACGTGCTCGCCGATTACGGCCACGGCGCGGTGATGGCGGTGCCCGCGCACGACCAGCGCGACCTCGACTTCGCGCGCGCGTTCGATCTTCCGGTGCGCGTGGTCGTCGACACGACGGCGCCCATCACGGGTGCGATCCCCGTCATCGAGGTCGACGACGACGGTGTGCCGGTGGAGCCGGACGGCACCCCGTCGCTGGAGTCCATCGACCCGGTTCGCACGGGGATCGCGCTCACGGGCGACGGGCGGCTCATCAACTCCGGGCCGCTGGACGGACTGTCCAAGCGCCACGCCATCGCTCGGGTGATCGAGCTGCTGGAGAAGGCCGGTACCGGGCGAGCGGCGAAGACGTACCGCCTGCGTGACTGGCTCATCTCGCGCCAGCGTTACTGGGGCACGCCGATCCCGATGATCCACACCGAAGACGGCGCTCTGGTTCCGGTGCCCGACGACGAGCTGCCGGTGCGCCTGCCGGACTCTGCCGGCTTGGACCTGCTCCCCAAGGGCACGTCGCCGCTCGGCGGTGCGACGGAATGGGTCACGACGGTCGATCCCGAGACGGGCGCGCCGGCGCGGCGCGACCCCGACACCATGGACACGTTCGTCGACAGCTCCTGGTACTTCCTGCGTTTCCTGTCGCCGAACGCGCCCGATCAGGCCTTCCCCTCGGCGGAGGCCGAGAAGTGGGCGCCGGTCGACTACTACATCGGCGGCGTCGAGCACGCGATCCTGCACCTCCTGTATGCGCGCTTCATCACGAAAGTCCTGTTCGACATGGGCCTCATCGACTTCACGGAGCCGTTCTCGAGCCTGATCAATCAGGGCATGGTGCTGCTCGACGGCTCGAAGATGTCCAAGAGCAAGGGCAACCTGGTCGAGTTCGCCTCCAGCATGGTGGATCCGGGGGCCGACGCGGTGCGCGTGGCGATCGCCTTCGCCGGACCGGTCGAGGACGACATCCACTGGGAGGACGTTTCGACCACCGGTGCCCAGAAATTCCTCGCGCGCGCCTGGCGCGTGGCGTCCGACGTCACCAGCGAACCGGACGTCGTCTGGGCCGAGGGCGATCCCGCGCTCCGACGTGTGACCCACAGACTGCTGGCGGATGCTCCCGGGCTCGTCGAGCAGACGAAGTTCAACGTGGTTGTCGCGCGCCTCATGGAGCTCGTGAACGCGACCCGCAAGGCGATCGACACGGGCGCAGGTCCGGCTGATCCGGCCGTGCGCGAGGCGGCCGAGGTCACGGCGATGATCCTCGACCTGTTCGCGCCGCACACGGCAGAGGAGATGTGGGAGATCCTGGGCTACGAGCCCTTCGTCGGCCTCGTGCCGTGGCGTGCCGCCGACCCGACACTGCTCGTCGAGGAGTCGGTGACGGCTGTCGTGCAGATCGACGGCAAGGTGCGCGCGACCCTGGAGGTACCGGCCAGGATCGACGGCGCCGAACTCGAGCGGCTCGCGCGCGCGGATGCGCGCGTGGTGCGCTCGCTCGGCGACCGCGCCATCACGCGCGCCGTCGTCCGACCGCCGAAGGTTGTCAGCTTCAGCACGACGTAGCCTCCTCCCCAGGTGAGCGCAGCTCGGTGGTCTCCACCGATCGGACGCTCCGCCCACACGACCGAGGACGCCCTTCCTAGCCTGGGGCGGTGACCCCCAGCGAGCCCCCGCCCCGCGCGAGCGCACGCCGGCGACTGGGTATCGGTGGGGCGATCGTCATCGTCCTCCTCGTCCTCGCGGTCACGGTGGGCGTGGGGGTCGTCCGAGGCGCCACGGCTCCGACCGATGCCATCCCGGTGCGGACAGAGCCCCGTCGAGCGTCGCGGCCGGCACGAGCGCGGTGATCTACGTGCACGTGCTCGGCGCCGTGGTCGCGCCTGGGCTGTACGTTCTCGCCGAGGGCGCGCGAGGTGTTGACGCGGTCGCCGCAGCCGGTGGGTTCACCGCGGACGCTGAGCGCGGCGCGATCAACCTGGCGCGCGGGCTCACCGACGGTGAGCAGATCGTCGTACCCGTGGTGGGCCAGGTGCCGGACCCCGCCTCGACCGGCGGCGGCGCGACCGGCGGCGGCGCGTCGTCGGGCGGCGTCCGCGGCGGCAAGGTCAACCTCAACACCGCCGACGAGGCCGCGCTCGACAGCCTGCCGCGAATCGGGCCTGCGCTTGCTCAGCGCATTCTCCAGTGGCGTGAGCAGAACGGGCGCTTCACCAGCGTCGATGATCTGCGAGCCGTGCCCGGTATCGGCGACAAGCTCCTCGAGGGCCTCCGCGATCTGGTCACGGTATGACGACGCTGCGGCGCCTCCGCCTCGTTCCCGTGGCCGTCCTCACCTGGGTCAGCGCCAGCGCGGCGACACAGTTCCCGCAGTCGGCGGGGATCATCGCGCTGTGCGGCGGCGGATCGGCACTCCTGAGCACCGCCGTCTTCGCCCTCCTGGCGCGGGGGAACGTGCGGACCGTGCGCCTGTGTGCTCTCACCGCGGTGCTCGCCCTCAGCGCCGCCGCCGTGGCGGCCATGACGGTCGCGCTCGAGCTGTCGGCACGCGAGGCGGGGACGCCCTCCGGGGGAGGGCGCGGCGTCTCCGTCGTGGCGATCGTCACGGGCAAGGTGGAGCGGTGGGGGAGCGACCGCGTCTCCTTCGACGCTCGCGTCTCCTGGCTCACGCAGGGCTCGCAACAACGAGATGTCGATGTGCCCGCGTCGGTCATCGTCCCGCGTCACGAGGTGCCGGCAGACCTCGACGTGGGAGCCACCGTCACGGTGGCGGGGTCCGCGCGGTCGACCGAGCCCGGAGAGCGCGCCGTCATGGAGGTGACGGCGACGGAGATCGAGGTCACCGCGGCACCGCAGGGCATGCTCGCCATCGCGTCCGCATTGCGACGGGGTCTCGTCGCCGCCTTCGCACGGGCTCCCGCAGCCGGGCGGCGGACTGGTCCCGGGGCTCGCGGTCGGCGACACGTCGGGCCTCGATCCCGCGCTCGACGACGACATGAAGGCGGCCAGCCTCTCTCACCTCACCGCTGTCTCGGGGCCAATTGCGCGCTGGTGGTGGGCATGGCGTTCGCCCTGGCGGCGCTGTGCGGCCTGCGGCGCGGCATCCGTGTCGCGGCCGGCACCGCGGCGCTGGTGTCCTTCGTCATCCTGGTCACACCCGAGCCGAGCGTCGTGCGCGCGGCGGTGATGGCCGCCGTGGCGATGCTGGGCGTCGCGCTCGGACGCACGGGTGCCGGCGTGGCCGTTCTGTGCACGGCCATCACGCTTATCCTCATCGGCGACCCCTGGCTCGCCGGCTCGCTCGGTTTCGCGCTGTCGGCGGCGGCCACCGCCGCCCTGCTGCTGTTCGCTCGACCACTGGCATCCGGTCTTTCCCGATGGATGCCGCGGAGCCTCGCACTCGCGCTGGCCGTGCCGCTGTCCGCGCAGCTCGCGTGCGGTCCGCTTCTCGTGCTCATCACGCCGAGCACACCGCTGTACGGCGTGCTCGCCAACCTGCTCGCCGCACCCGCCGCAGGACCTGCGACGATCGTGGGACTCGCCGCCTGCGTGGCTGCCCCGATCCCGCTCCTGCAGTCGGGCCTCGCGGGGCTCGCGTGGATCCCCGCCGCGTGGATCGCCGAGACCGCGCGGCCTGTTCGCCTCTCTCCCGGGCAACACAGTGCCCTGGGTCGGCGGGGGCGTCGGCGTTCTGGTGCTGGCCGCTCTCGGCATCGCGATCGGCGTCGTCGTGGTCGGCGTCGGCGCGCGGGCGGGGGGCTTCCGCCGACTCCTCTGGGGTGCATCGGTCATCCTCATCTCGGTCGTCGTGGGTGTGTCCGCGGGCACGGCGGCGCTCTCGACGGTCGCCGGGCCACTGACGATGCCGGCGGACTGGTCCGTGATCGCCTGCGACGTCGGACAGGGCGACGCTCTGCTTCTGCGATCGGCCGGACGTGTCGCGCTGATCGACACCGGGCCTGCGCCGGAGCCGGTGGGCGCGTGCCTGCGGAGAGCCGGGATCGAGCGCGTCGACATGCTCGGTCCTCACGCACTTCGACCTCGATCATGCCGGCGGGGTGTCGGCGGTGATCGGGCGTGTGGGCACCGTGCTGCACGGTCCGCCGGGCCGACGCGCGCGACACCGCGCTGCTCGCCCGTTTGAGCGGAGCCGGAGCGCGCGTGGTCGAGGCCGCTGCCGGTGTGTCAGGGGCTCTCGGTACAGCGTCCTGGCGCGTGCTGTGGCCGCGCGCTGACAGCACCGCCTTCCCGCCCGGCAACGAGTCCGGCGTTGTCGTGGACGTGCGCGGCGGGGGGATCCCTCCCTCGATCTGGTTGGCCGATCTCTCCGGTGCGGCACAGCGGGCGTTGGCCGCGTCCGGCGCCCTCGCACCCCCATATGACATCGTGAAGGTCGCACACCACGGCTCCGCCGACCAGGATCCGGAGCTGTACGGACGGCTCGGCGCCGCACTGGGCCTGATCTCGGTCGGACAGGGCAACCCTTACCGGCACCCCCGGGCGAGCACCCTCGCATTCCTCGCGAGCGATGGTGTCCGCGTCGATCGCACCGATGAGGAGGGCATGATCGCCGTCGTGGCCGGAGCTCACGGCCTCACTGTCTGGCGCGAGCGTGTCGGCGACCCTCAGTAGGCTTGTCCGCATGGCCACCACCGCGCGCAGGGCACCCGCCAAGGGCACGCGCAGCGCCATCCCGCAGCTGTCCTGGCGGTCCCCCCAGCCCGCCCCCATCGTTCTGGTCTCCGGCCCCGAAGAGGTCTGCGCCGAGCGTGCGACGGCGGCCATCCGCGAGTACCTGAAGGCCGAGGACCCCAGTCTCGAGGTCACCGATGTGCGCGCCGACGACTATACGGTGGGAACGCTGCTCGCCGTGACCTCACCCTCCCTCTTCGGCGAGCCACGGCTCGTGCGTGTCACCGGGGTCGAGAAGTGCAGCGACGCGTTCTTGGCAGAAGCACTCGCCTACCTCGACGCGCCGCAAGACGGAGCGACCGTCGTTCTGCGCCACACGGGGGCCAGCGTGCGTGGAAAGAAGCTGCTTGACGCGATCCGCGCCGGGACGGGCACGGGCGTCGAAGTCCCATGCCCCGCCGTCAAGAGGGACTCCGATCGTTTCGACTTCGCGGCGGGCGAGTTCGGCGCCGCCCAGCGAAGGATCGCTCCGATCGCACTCCGCAACCTGGTGTCGGCCTTCTCCGACGACCTCACCGAGCTGGCCGCGGCCTGCCAACAGCTCATCGCCGATGTGCCCGGCGACATCACCGAGCCGATCGTCGAGCGCTATTACGGCGGCCGCGTGGAGACGAGCGCCTTCACGGTGGCCGACACCGCCATCGCCGGCCGCTACGGCGACGCGCTGATCTCGCTCCGGCACGCACTGGCCTCCGGCGCGGATCCGGTGCCGCTGGTGGCCGCGATCGCCTCCAAGCTGCGCACGATGGCGCGCGTGGCCGGTCACCGCGAGCCGGCAGGCGCACTTGCGGCCCGGCTCGGGATGAAGGACTGGCAGGTCGATCGCGCGCGCCGTGACCTCGCCGGATGGAACGACGCCACGCTCGGCATGGCGATCCAGGCCGCCGCACGCGCCGACGCCGACGTGAAGGGTGCCTCACGCGACCCGGTGTTCGCCCTCGAACGTCTCATCACGGTGATCGCCACGCGTGCACCGTTCGGTGCGTGAGCGCGGACGGCGCACGTCGCTGAGTGAGCAGGTCTGTCGCTGATGATATCTCCCACGACAAAGACGAAGCCCGCCCCTCGATGAGGGACGGGCTTCGAACGTCTGCGGCTCAGAGAGCGGCGACCTGCTTGGCGATCGACGACTTGCGGTTCGCTGCCTGGTTCTCGTGGATGACGCCCTTGCTGACCGCCTTGTCGAGCTTCTTCGTGGCGGTGCGCAGCGCCTTCTCGGCGGCTTCCTTGTCACCGGCCGCGATGGCCTCGCGGGTGCGACGCACCTCGGTCTTCAGCTGGCTCTTGATGGCCTTGTTGCGCTCGCGCGCCTTCTCGTTGGTCTTGTTGCGCTTGATCTGCGACTTGATGTTCGCCACGTTCGACGGCTCTTTCGTTTCGATGAGTGATGGAGGTGTCGCGTTACGGTAGAGGGGCCGCTCGCGACGTCGCGCGGGAGTGGGATCCCACGCGCAAGCCGAAGACCGATCTTATCAGGTCTGCTCGATCGTCGTGATCGCGAGGTCGAGCAGCGCATTGAACACCCGCGGACGCATGGCGGTCACCAGATGGCTCGTGCGCGGCACCACGATGAGGTCGGCATCTCTGGCGATGCGCAGGAACAGCCGCTCGTTCGCCCGGAGCTGGTCGTACTGACCGTTGATGAACCACAGCGGCACATCGATTCGGCGAAGAGCCGTCACGAGATCGAGCGCGGAGAGGCTCGCGAGAGCGACGTCTTGTGCGTCGTAGGCGTAGCCGCCCGCTCCGAAATCCGGCCGCGTCTCGGGCGGGAGGGTGCGATCGAGCACCAGGTCGGCGATCGACTGCCCCCGACCGGGCAGCCTGTCGAAGCGCCGTGCCAGCAGCCGGTAGGTCGCCAGCGCCAGCCCTCGGGGGATGGCGGTGCACGAGGCCGCGATGAATCCCGCAACCGGCGGTCGTGGATCGCCGCCGACGTATTCGATCGACAGGAGGCCGCCCATGGAATGCCCGGACAGCAGTACCGGCCCTCGCTGTGCGGCCGCGCGCACCGCGTCGTCGATGGTGGCGAGTGCCCCGTCGAGCGTGAACGGCTCAGACATCCGCGTGCCGTGACCGGGGAGGTCGACAGCCGTCACCGGGTTGCCGCGCTCGGTCAGGTGCGCCACCTGTGCGCGCCACATCGTCGCCGACGTGCGGATGCCGTGCACGAGCACGACCTGAACCGTCACCGCTTCAGACTATGCGAGCAGTGGCGCTGCGGCCGTTCGGCCTCAGAAGAGGACGGCCACGACCGCGGGGCTGCTCGTCGATCCGCGGGCCTTCTCGGGATCGGCGGGAACGAAGACGGCAGTGAAGCGGTGGATGCCGGGGGTCAGCGTGGACGGCAGGCGCAGGGTCGCTGACCCTCGCGCCACGCGGGCGGTGCCGACCACCGTGTTCCCGTCGCGGAACTCGACGGTGCCGGCGACATCCCTCGCTGGAGCCACAAAGGCCACGAGCGTCGAACGCAGCAGCCGGTTGATGTGGACGGGGCGGCAGGGCCAGGAGCGTCGTCGTGGTCGCGAGACGCTCGTCGGCTCCCGCGCGAAGACCCACCACGACCGGGTCGTGGTCGGAAGAACGATAGGCGTCCGGCGCGTAGAACAGGGTGCCGTGCACGTCGTATCGGCTGTACTCCAATGCCACCGACTCCCCGGAGTTGATGTTCCAGATGTCACCGCCCGTGGCCCGAGCGCGTGCCGCCGGGCTCATCAGGATGTGGTCGAGCGAAATCCGGACAGCCCCGAGAAGGAGTACGAGGACTTCTGGATTCCGAGCGCCTGCTCGGCGTCGACGTAGCCCGCGTCGTACAGCACCTGAAGGGGATCCTCACGACTGTACGAGTTGAAATCGCCCGCGAGGAACACCGACGACACGTCGCCCTGGATCGCGCTCACCCAGTCGCGCAAACGCCGTCGCCTGACGCACGCGCGACTCGTTGGACGCTCCCTGACCGTCGCCCTTGTCGGTATCACCGGGCCAAGGACCGGCCGACCCCTTGGACTTGAAGTGGTTCACCACGAAGAGGAACCGCTCGCCACCGGCAGCCGGGCGAAGACCTGCGCGATCGGCTCGCGGGCGTTGCCGAAAAGCCTGGCCGTCGCCGGACTCCGTGCCCAGAGCCCTGGATGCCCCGACGGCGGTCACGAGCGCCGGCTGGTAGATGATCGCGCTGGTGATGACGTCCTGCTCCGCCGCGGGAGGCAGCTCAGCCGAGGAGGGGACGAAGGCCCACTTGGTGCGCCCCGCTGCGGCGTTGAGGGCCCACGAGCGTCGCCGTGGCCTCGTCGATCTGCTCGCCCAGGGCCGCGGAGTTCTCGATCTCCATGAGGCCGACCACGCTCGCATCCAGCGCATTGATGGCAGAGACGATCTTCGCCTGCTGGCGGGCGAGATCGTCGGCCGTCCCACGCGCCGCGCTGCGGGCAGCCGTCGCGCACCGTGTTGCCGTTGCCGGTGCGGTCGGGGTACGACACGCACGACGCCGAGGCCGTTCCGAGGGTCGTGAAGTAGTTCAGGACGTTGAAACGACGCCACCTTCACATCGCCGCCGACCGCGGCCGGCGCAGGCGTGCGGGTGTCCGCGAACACGGCCTCGTCGTTCCCCGTTCCGTCGCCCACGAGCGGCCCGCGTCGGGTTCAGCTTCCACGTGTTGTTCCGCCAGTCGACGATGAGCGGCTCACTGAAGGTGACGTGGGCACCGACCCGGATGGGCTCGGCAAGCGACACGTAGGGCGGCGTCAGAGCGCTGTTGGCAGCCGAGAGGAAGTTCGTCGATGCGCCGTCGTCGAGCACGACGGCACGCGCGGCGTTGTCGGCGCTCACCGTCGCTGCATCCGCCGTTCCTGGTCGGGCGGCATCCGTCGGCTGACGCAGGGGCTCGTCTCCGGCCGCGAGCCCGACCTAGCCGTACTGGTTGGTGGAGAAGGTGTTGGAGACGGTGTAATCGCCCTGCGGTGCGATGAGCATGGACTCGAGGCTCTCGCGTTGGGCGTCGGAGCGGGGCCAGGCGACGGCCGCGGGAATGGGCGCGGGCTGAGATTCGACACGGCGGGCTGCTCCCGCGGCGACGGTGATCTCGGTCAGGCCGTTGAACTCGCTCACGGTGCCGGTGACCTCGACCGTGTCGCCGATGCTCACCTCGCCCACCGCGGCGGGTGCGTAGACGAAGACGGCATCAGACGCGGTGTGGGTGGCCAGGTCGAGCGCCCCGCCGGTGCCACCGGTCTGCAGCACGTAGCCGTCGAAACCGCCCGTCGGATACGTCGCGGTCACCACACCGGTGGTCACGACGGCCTTGCCGACGTACGGCGACGCGGAGCCTGTGCCTTGAATGGCCGCGATGCTCAGGCGCTCCGCGGGTTCGGGGTCGGGGTCGCCCGTTCCGCCTCGTCCCGCCGGCGTCGGCGCACCGACGGAGAAGTCGGCGCGGTTGTCGCCGGTGTTGGTCGCCTGTGCCGACCGCGCGACCGACGTCGCGTTCGTCGTCGCGGGGGCGGCTGCGGAGCCGGCGAAGTCAGTGGCCGATCCCCACCCGACGAGGTCGACGACCTGATCGAGCGTCGCCGTACCGGAGGCGCCGGCCAGGGGCGTCTGCGTGCGCACCAGTGCCACCTTGCCTCCGGTGCCGCTCAGGGGGATCGACCCTTCGACATCGGCGGCGAACGCCGGGAGGCTGGTGTTGGCGCCATACCCCTCGCCGATCAGCAACGCCGATCCTGCCGCGAGGGTGACGCCCGTGAGCGCGGTCACCTGCCAAGACGCGCCCGTCGCAGAGGCGTACTGCACACTCCATCCACCGAGGTCCTGCGCAGAACCGCTGACGTTGCGTAGCTCGATGAAGTCGCGGTTGTACGCCCGCCGCTGTTGCCACCGCCGCCGTAGACCTCGGTGATCACCACCGGCGCGTCCGTGCGGACCGCGGCGGTCGCAGCGACGGGAAGAGCCGTCGCGCTCGTCGCCAGCGCGACGATGACCGCGGCGGCGACGCCCCGACGGCTGGCGGCACGCCCCCGTCGGAGGGGGGAGGCGAGAGACGATGCGGTGCGTGGGGGCCAGTGTCACGAGTGGACTCCTCTTCGGTTTCGTATGCGCTCTGACGTTTTCGGCTGTCGGACCCCAGTCGTCCCCCCGGCCTCCAGCCTGCACGCGCTCGCGCAGATCTCACAAGGTGCGCGTCGGAAACGGATCGGTGAACGACCCGTGACGTCGGCCGCGTCAGGCGTGCCCCGTACAATCGACGGGACATGTCCCCTCGTGCCCTCACGCCTCTGCAGCCCGCCGCGACCCCGCCTGCCCAGCTGCGCAACTTCTGCATCATCGCCCACATCGACCACGGCAAGTCGACGCTCGCCGACCGATGCTGCAGATCACCGGTGTGGTCGCCGACCGCGACATGCGCGCCCAGTACCTCGATCGCATGGACATCGAGCGGGAGCGCGGCATCACGATCAAGTCGCAGGCCGTGCGGATGCCCTGGGCGACGGCCGACGGCACGTTCGCCCTGAACATGATCGACACCCCGGGGCACGTCGACTTCACCTACGAGGTCAGCCGGTCGCTGGCCGCGTGCGAGGGAGCGGTGCTCCTCGTCGATGCGGCGCAGGGGATCGAGGCGCAGACGCTCGCCAACCTCTATCCTCGCGCTGGAGAACGATCTGCAGATCATCCCGGTGCTCAACAAGATCGACCTCCCTGCCGCCGACCCCGAGAAGTACGCCGCGGAGCTGGCGAACCTCATCGGCGGCTCTCCGGAGGAGGTGCTGCGTGTGTCGGGCAAGACCGGCATGGGCGTCGAGACACTCCTGGACAGAATCGTCGAGCGTATCCCCGCCCCCGTCGGGGACGCGGACGCGCCCCGCGCGGGCGATGATCTTCGACTCGGTGTACGACGCGTACCGCGGCGTGGTCACGTATGTCCGCATGGTCGACGGCAAGCTGGAGCCGCGCGAGCGCATCCAGATGATGTCGACCCGCGCCACCCACGACCTCCTCGAGATCGGCGTGTCCAGCCCCGAACCGGTGCCCACGAAGGGCCTCGGCGTGGGGGAGGTGGGCTACCTGATCACCGGGGTGAAAGATGTGCGCCAGTCGAAGGTCGGCGACACCATCACCAATCAGCGCAAGCCCGCGGCATCCGCTCTGCCGGGCTACACCGACCCGAAGCCCATGGTCTTCAGCGGTATCTACCCGATCGACGGGAGCGACTACGCCGATCTGCGTGAGGCGCTCGACAAACTGAAGCTCTCCGACGCGTCATTGCAGTACGAGCCCGAGACCTCGGTCGCTCTGGGCTTCGGCTTCCGCTGCGGGTTCCTCGGTCTGCTGCACCTGGAGATCATCACCGAGCGCCTGGCTCGGGAGTTCGATCTCGATCTCATCACCACCGCCCCGTCGGTGACGTACGAGGTGACCACCGATACCGGCGAGACGGTCACGGTCACGAACCCGAGCGAGTATCCCGACGGTCGCGTGGCGTCGGTGTCGGAGCCGGTCGTGAAGGTCGGCATCCTTCTGCCCAAGGACTACGTGGGCACCGTGATGGAGCTCTGCCAGTCTCGCCGCGGCACTCTCCTCGGCATGGACTACCTCTCGGAAGACCGCGTCGAGCTGCGCTACAACATGCCGCTCGGCGAGATCGTGTTCGACTTCTTCGATCAGCTGAAGTCGAAGACGCAGGGATACGCATCGCTCGACTACGAACCCGCCGGAAGCCAGGAGGCCGACCTGGTGAAGGTCGACATCCTGCTCCAGGGCGACAAGGTCGACGCGTTCAGCTCCATCGTCCATCGTGAGAAGGCGTACGCGTACGGCACGATGATGACCGAGCGCCTGCGCAAGCTCATCCCGCGTCAGCAGTTCGAGGTGCCGATCCAGGCGGCGATCGGTGCGCGTATCATCGCGCGCGAGAACATCCGCGCCATGCGCAAGGACGTCCTGGCGAAGTGCTACGGCGGCGACATCACCCGCAAGCGCAAGCTGCTCGAGAAGCAGAAAGAGGGCAAGAAGCGCATGAAGATGGTGGGGCGCGTCGAGGTGCCGCAGGAGGCCTTCATCGCCGCCCTGTCCGGCGATGTCGAGTCCAAGGACAAGAAGTAGAGCGGATGCCGCATCCCGCCCCGAGGGTGCTCGTCGGCGACGTCCCGGAGCGCGTTCTCACGAACCGATCAGGACGCCCTGGGTACGCTGGACACATGCGGCGTGGAACCTTCCGAGACGACACCGTCGACTACGCCGCGGTGGACGCCACCCAGGCATCCGACCTCATGCAGTACCCGCCGGAGCGCAGCATCCCCGCCGAGGAGTCGTGGCGGATCGGCAGCGGCGAGGCGCGTTTTCGCCGCCGCGAGCGAGGCGCTGCCTGTCGTGGAGCGCGCAGCGCGGCAGCGGCCTGCACATCGCCGACGTCCGCCCCGCGGCGGGACCGATGTACGCCGGAGTGAGCTTCGACGAGGAGGGCAACGCGGTCAGTCCGAGCAGGCTCGACGTCGAGCAGCGCTTCGACGCGGACGGCACCCCTTTCGTGGGGGCCGGCACCACCGTGCGTCTGCGAGGTGGGGTGGACGGGATGCGCGCCGATGCCGAGCTGCGAGTGATCTTCGCGGTCGAGGAGCCGCGTCGGGTGGGATTCGCCCTGGGGACCGTCGGTCAGTCGGTCGTCAGCGGCGAGGAGTCGTTCATGCTCGACTGGCATGCCAGTGACGAGGTCTGGTTCACGGTGCGCGCGTTCGACGCTCCCGTGTCCCTCGCCTACCGCGCGTTCCCGGGCTTGGTCCGTCGTCGGCGACGGGCGCTGTTCACGCGTTACCTGCGGGCGATCTCGCCCCTGTACACCACACCTTCCTGATGGGCGCCGTTCTGCCGCTGGGCGATCCGGCCCCCGCGGACGGCCGACTCCCCGCCGACCTCCCCGTCGACCCCGACGCCGACTTCTCGGTGTACCTCCATGTGCCGTTCTGCCGCGTACGATGCGGCTACTGCGACTTCAACACCTACACCGCCACCGAGTTGCGCGGTGCCCGCCAAGACACTTATGCCGACACGCTGAGCCGAGAGGTCGCGCTCGCGCGCGACGTGCTCGCCGAGGCGCGCCGCCTTCGGCCCGCGAGTACGGTGTTCTTCGGTGGCGGCACGCCCACTCTTCTGCCTCCCGGCGACCTCGGGCGGATGCTGGGTGCCGTGCGCGATGCGTTCGAGCTCGCTCCCGGGGCCGAGATCACGGTCGAAGCGAACCCCGACACCGTCACACCCGTCCTCGCCGCGGAGAGCTCGCCGCAGCCGGGGTGACCCGCCTCTCGATCGGCATGCAGTCCGCGGTGCCGCACGTGCTGAGGGTGCTCGATCGGACGCACGATCCGCGCAACGTCGGCGCGGCCGTGGCGGCGGCGCGCGAGGCCGGCCTCGATGTCAGCCTCGACCTCATCTACGGCACACCCGGCGAGTCGCTCGCGGACTGGCAGCAGTCGCTCGAAACCGCTCTTGCGCTCGCCCCCGACCATGTCTCGGCGTATGCGCTCATCATCGAAGAGGGCACGGGACTGGCTCGACGCATCCGACGGGGAGAGGTGTCCGCACCCGACGACGACCGCCAAGCCGACATGTACGAGCTCGCCGACGATCTGCTGGCCGGTGGCGGTTTCCAGTGGTACGAGGTCTCGAACTGGGCGCGCGACGACTCGCACCGATCGCGTCACAATCTCGCGTACTGGCGAGGATCGGACTGGTGGGGTTTCGGCCCGGGCGCGCACAGCCACATCGGGGGCCTTCGCTTCTGGAACGTGAAGCATCCGGCGGCGTACGCCCAGCGTCTGGCAGCGGGGGAGTCGCCGGCCGCCGCGAGAGAGCGACCGGACGCCGCGTCGCGTCATCTGGAGGACGTGCTGCTGCGAAGCCGCATCCGAGAGGGCCTGCCCGTCTCCGACCTCGACGACCACGGCCGGCACGGGGGTGGCGGGCCTGATCGCGGACGGCCTGATCGACGCACCGTCGGCCTTCGCCGGTCGGGTCGTGCTCACGCGCCGCGGACGGCTGCTCGCCGACGCCGTGGTGCGCGCGCTCGTCCCCTGACGTCGCTCCCGGTCCCACGACGCGGCATCCGATAGAATTGGCACTCCAGGCACGCGAGTGCCAGAGGTCGAGCACGGCGAGAGGAGTGGACGAATTGGTCACCGATCGGGGACTGCAGGTGCTGCGGGCGATCGTGCAGGACTTCGTCGACACCCACGAGCCGGTGGGCAGCAAGACCATCGTCGAGCGGCATGCCTTCGGCGTCTCCGCCGCCACGATCCGCAACGACATGGCCCTCCTCGAGGATGAAGAGCTGATCGCCGCACCTCATACGTCGTCGGGACGCGTGCCGACCGACAAGGGCTACCGCGTGTTCGTCGACCATCTCGCCGAGCTGCGCCCCGCTCACCCCCGCGCAGCGCACGGCCATCGCCTCGTTCCTCGAGGGACCCGCCGACCTCGACGATCTGCTTTCGCGAACGGTGCGCGCCCTCACCGGCCTGAGGGTCAGGTCGCGATGGTGCAGTATCCCTCCTTCGCGCGGGCCAGCGTCTCTCACGTCCAGCTGGTCGACCTCGGCGCCGGCCGCATGCTCGTCATCGTGGTGACCGACACCGGGCGGGTGTCACAGCGCATCGCCGCCGTCCCGGGGTCGTTCGACGACGCCGCTGTGGCGCGCATCCGCACCGTCCTGTCCGACCTCGTCGTCGGCCGTTCTGTGCGCTCCGGCGCCAAACGCGTCGCCGAGGCTCTGGACGGTGCTCTCGACGACGTCGCCCCGGCCGACCTCGACGCGGTGCGCGCGCTGTCGCGCGTGCTGGCCGAAGAGCTCGACGAGTTCCGCCAGGATCGCGTTCTGCTGGCGGGCGCGGCGAACCTCGCGCGGCGTGAGTCAGACTTCCGCGGGAGCATCTACCCGCTGCTCGAGGCAATCGAGGAGCAGGTCACGCTGCTGCGGCTCATGAGCGAGATGGTCGCCGACGAGCACGGGCTCGCGGTGAGCATCGGGCGCGAGAACGAGGCTTTCGGGCTGTCGGAGGCATCCGTCCTCGCGGGCGACTACGACGCCACCCGGGGGCGAGCCCGCGTCGGGGTCCTCGGTCCCACGCGGATGGACTATCCGAGCAACCTCGCGGCGGTGCGTGCCGTCGCGCGCTACCTCACGCGCATGCTCGAAGACGACGAGAACTCGCGCTGAGCGGCATCCGAACGATTCGACCCCGCGCCGCGCGGGCAGGAAGGCGAAAGTGGCTGACCACTACGAAGTTCTGGGGGTGTCGCGCGAGGCGACTCCTGACGAGATCAAGAAGGCGTACCGGCGTCTCGCGCGTGAGCTGCACCCCGACGTCAATCCGGGCGAAGACGCGTCGGAGCGCTTCAAGCTCGTCACTCACGCCTACGACGTGCTCAGCGACCCGGAGCAGCGTCGGCGCTACGACATGGGCGGAGACTCCGCCTTCGGTGGGGGGCAGGGCGGCTTCGGAGGCTTCAGCGACATCTTCGAGACGTTCTTCGGTGCGGGGGGCGGTCAGCGGGCCGGCCGGCCCGCGCTCGCGCCGCGAGCGCGGGCAGGACGCGCTGGTACGGGTCACTCTCGATCTCAAGGATGTGGTCTTCGGCGTGCACCGGGACCTGGAGGTCGACACCGCGGTGCTGTGCGAGACCTGCGAAGGATCCTGCTGCCAGCCCGGCACCTCGCCGGTCACCTGTGACATTTGCCACGGGTCGGGTCAGGTGCAGCGCACCGGTGCGCAGCCTCTTGGGAAATGTGGTCACCAGCGCGCCGTGCAACGTCTGTCAGGGCTACGGGACGACGATCCCGTACCCGTGCGCGACCTGCCAGGGACAGGGGCGCGCCCGCGCGCGCCGCACGGTGTCCATCGCCATCCCGGCGGGCGTCGAGACCGGACTGCGGCTCCAGCTGCCCGGTTCGGGCGAGGTCGGTCCCGCGGGTGGCCCCAACGGTGACCTGTACCTCGAGGTGACCGTGACACCGCACGACGTCTTCAGCCGCGAGGGCGACGACCTCCTCGCGACGCTCCAGGTCTCCATGCCCGACGCGATCCTGGGCACGTCCACGACGATCGAGTCGCTGGACGGACCGGTCGAGCTCGAGATCCGCCCCGGAGTGCAGGGCGGTGATGTGCTCACCATCAAAGGACGCGGAATCACGCCGTTGCGCGGTACGCAGCGCGGCGACCTCCGTGTCGGCGTGCACGTCGTGACCCCGACCAAGCTCGACGCCAAAGAGCGTGCCCTCATCGAGGACTTCGCGAAGCGGACGAAGGCGCCCGCCCCGCACCTGGCCGAGTTCCATCAGGGTCTGTTCGCAAAGCTTCGCGACCGGTTCCGGGGCTGAGAGGGTGCTGCACTTCGTGCTCGACGAGCCGACGGATGCCGTTCCCGGCGACACCGTCGTCCTGTCGGGCGCCGAGGCGCATCACGCGGCCACCGTCCGGCGCCTTCGTGTCGGCGAGGACGTCACCGTCGGCGACGGCCGCGGCGCGTGGCTGACGGGCTCGTGCCAAGCGGTCGCCGCGCGCGAAGTGACGGTGCGGATCTCCGCGCGCACCGACGTTCGCCCCCGCGTCGCCGCGGATCGTGCTGGTGCAGGCACTCGCGAAGGGCGACCGCGACGAGCTCGCCGTGCAGGCGGCGACCGAGCTCGGGGTCGACGAGATCGTGCCGTGGGCCGCCGCGCGGAGCATCTCCCGGTGGGATGCCGCGAAGTCTGAGAAGGGCCGCGCGCGGTGGGCGGCCATCTCCCGCGAGGCGGCGAAGCAGGCGCACCGCGCTTGGATTCCAGACGTGGAGACCCTCGCCACCACCTCGGCGCTGGTCGACAGGGCCGCGTCGACGCTGATGCTCGTGCTGGAGCCCACGGCCTCCGAGCGACTGCTCGAGAGCCTGGCGGGCCCCCTCGACGGTCGCGATATCGTCCTCGTCGTCGGACCGGAGGGCGGTATCGCTCCAGACGAGCTCGATGCTCTCGAGGCCGCCGGTGCGCACCCCGTTCGCCTGGGCGACACCGTGCTGCGCACGTCGACGGCAGGCCCCGCCGCCCTGGCGGTCGTCAGCGCCGCGCTCGGCCGCTGGTGACCGGCCGCCGGCCGGGCGTCGGCCCTGCTCGGTAGACTGGATCCCATGGCAGACCCCTCGATCTTCACGCGCATCCGCAGCGGAGAGATCCCCGGCGAGATCCTGCTCGACACCGGTCGGGTCTTCGCGATCAGAGACATCAACCCGCAGGCGCCGCTGCACGTGCTCGTCATCCCCGTGACCGAGCAGTATCGCAACGTCACCGAACTTGCGGCGGGTGACCCCGCCCTGCTGGCAGAGATGGTCGCCGTCGCGCAGCAGATCGCCGATGAGCACGCCGGCGGCGAGTACCGCCTCATCTTCAACACCGGACCGCGCGCCGCGCAGTCCGTCTTCCACGTGCACGCCCACGTGCTCGGCAACATCGAGGAGAACAGACTCGTTGGCTTCTGACGACAACGACCGCACCGTCATCGAGCGGGTCTACGCCGACGGCGTCGCCATGGTGCAGCTGCTCGGCCCTCAGGACCGCCTGCTGCGCGTGGTCGAGAAGGAGCACCCGGGCGTCGACGTGCACGTTCGCGGGAACGAGATCACCCTGTCGGGCGACGAGAGCGCCGTGGCCGCGGCGCGCGCGCTCGTCGACGAGCTGCTCGCCATGACCCGCGCCGGCCAGGGTCTGGATCCCTCCGACGTGTCGAGTTCCAGCCGGATCCTGCGCACCGAAGGCGGCCCTCGTCCGTCCGAGGTGATGGGGGAGGCGATCCTCTCCTCTCGTGGCAAGATCATCCGCCCGAAGACTCTCGGGCAGAAGGCTTACGTCGACGCGATCGAAGAGAACACCATCGTCTTCGGCATCGGCCCCGCGGGGCACCGGCAAGACGTATCTCGCCATGGCGAAGGCGGTCCAGGCGCTGCAGCGCAAGGAGGTCAGCCGGATCATCCTGACCCGCCCCGCTGTCGAGGCCGGCGAGCGTCTCGGCTTCCTTCCGGGCACGCTCACCGACAAGATCGATCCGTATCTCCGCCCCCTGTACGACGCCCTCAACGAGATGATGGATCCCGAGCTGGTGCCCAAACTCATGGCCACCGGAACCATCGAGGTCGCACCGCTGGCCTATATGCGCGGGCGGACGCTCAACGATTCGTTCGTCGTGCTCGACGAGGCGCAGAACACCACGCCCGAGCAGATGAAGATGTTCCTCACCCGCCTCGGCTTCGGAACCCGCATGGTGGTCACCGGCGACATCACGCAGATCGACCTTCCGCAGGGAGCCTCGGGGCTCCGTCTGGTGACGCGGGTCCTGGGCGACATCGACGACATCCACTTCTCGTATCTGACGAGCGACGACGTCGTGCGACACACCCTGGTCGGACGCATCGTCGACGCCTACAGCGAGTACGACGAGAAGCGTCTGCTCGCCAGGCGCGAGCGGGACGAGGCATCCGAGTTCGCCGGCCGTGTGGAGCGGAGGGGCACAGCGCCACGCACCGGTGGACCGCGCGATCACCTTCCGAAGCGGGGACGAGCATGACCATCGAGATCAACAACGAGTCGGCCATCGCCGTGGACGAGACCGTGCTGCTGCGTCTGATGGAACACAACCTCGCCGAGCTGCATGCCAGTCCCGACGCCGATGTCGCGATCGTCCTGGTGGACGAGGGCGCGATGGAGGCTCTCCACGTCCAGTGGATGGACGAGCCCGGCCCGACCGACGTGCTGAGCTTCCCGATGGACGAGCTGCGCCCGGGCACAGAGGAGTCACCGACTCCCGCCGGTCTCCTCGGCGACATCGTGCTGTGCCCACAGGTCGCCGAAGCCCAGGCCGTCGCCGCGAAGCACTCCACGATGGATGAGCTCATCATGCTCACCACGCACGGCCTTCTTCACCTGCTCGGCTTCGACCACGCCGAGCCCGAGGAGAAGCGCGAGATGTTCGACCTGCAACGCGACCTCATCATCGGGTTCCAGCACGCCGAACGGCGTCGCTCTCGGTCATGACCGCCGCCCTCCTCCTCGTCGCCGCGCTCCTGCTCGTCGTCTTCGGCGCCCTCATGGCCGCCATCGACGCGGCCCTGGGCGTGACCTCGCGCGGCGATCTCGCCGAGATCGGGACCGCGGGGCGCAACGCGACATCGCTGCGCAGGATCGCCGTGGATCCGGAGGTCCACGAGAACGCGGTCGTCTTCATCCGCGTCGTGGCCGAGACCGCCGCGGCGGTCCTGGTGACGGTCGCGTTCATGCTTCTGTTCGACAGCATCGGTTGGGCGGTCCTCGCTGCGGCGGTCCTGATGTCGGGCATCTCGTTCGTCGTGGTCGGCGCCAGTCCCCGCACCGTGGGACGCCAACACGCGAGAGGCCTGCTTCGCGGTACGGCACCGATCGTACGATTCGTGCGCATCATCCTCGGTCCGCTCGCACACGGTCTGGTCGCGTTCGGGAACCGCGTCACGCCCGGCGTCGCACGCGGCACATCATTCGCATCTGAAGAACAACTCCTCAGCATGGTCGACGAAGCGGCCTCGCAGGACCTCATCGAAGAGGATGACCGAGAGCTCATCCATTCGGTCTTCGACTTCACCGATACCTACGTGCGCGCTGTCATGGTGCCGCGGACAGACATGGTGACGGTGGATGCCGCGGCCACGACGCGGGCGGCAATGGCGACCTTCCTCGACAAAGGGGTGTCGCGCATCCCGGTCGTGGATGACGAGGCCGATGACGTCATCGGGATGCTGTACCTCAAAGACCTCGTGCAGTTCGGCTTCATGGACGAGGCCGGATGGCGCGAAGCCCCCATCACGCGGGTGACGAGGCCGCCGGTCTTCGTGCCCGAGTCGATGAAGGCGGAGACGCTCCTCCAGCAGATGAAGCGGGATGCGGTGCACGTCTGTCTCGTCATCGACGAATACGGCGGGGTGTCGGGTCTGGTCACCCTCGAAGACCTGATCGAGGAACTCGTGGGCGAGATCGCCGACGAGTACGATCCGCGCGCCGAGGAGGTGCATGACCTCGGCGACGGCAAGTACCGCGTCAGTGCACGCATGGCACTGGACGAGGTCGGCGACCTGTTCGGCCTCGAGGTGGACGACGACGAGGTGGACTCCATCGGAGGTCTCCTCGGCAAGGCCCTCGGCCGCGTGCCGCAGCCGGGCGCGACCGCCGAACACGCGGGCCTCATCATGACCGGTGGGGCCTCTCGCGGACGAGGACGCGGTATCGCGACGGTGATCGTCGAACGCAGCGAGGCGTCGCAGGCGTCAGAGGAAGCTTTCGTCGGCGCGCAGGATCGCACCGACGGCGAGCGGACGATCAGGAAGAGGGAGTCCCATGGCTGAGAGCACCCCGCACAGGTCCGGATTCGTGACCTTCGTCGGTCGCCCCAACGTGGGAAAGTCGACACTGACCAACGCGCTGGTGGGGGAGAAGGTCGCGATCACGAGCGACAAGCCCCAGACGACCCGTCGCGCGATCCGAGGCATCCTCAGCCGCCCGTCCGGGCAGCTCGTGATCGTCGACACCCCCGGCATCCACAAGCCGCGCACCCTCCTCGGCGAGCGACTGAACAGTCTCGTCGAACAGGTGCTCGGCGACGTCGACGTCATCGGGTTCTGCGTGCCCGCCACCGAGAAGGTAGGTCCCGGAGATCGCCGGATCGCGCAGTCACTCGACGGCTATCCGCGCGCCAAGAAGGTCGCCCTCGTCACCAAGACCGATGCGGCCGCCCGGGAGCAGATCACCGAGCGGCTCCTGGAGGTCGACAGTCTGCGCGAGGACTGGGCGGCGGTCATCCCACTGTCGGCGCTGACGCACGAGCAGCTCGATGTGCTCGTCGACGAGCTCCTCGTGCTCATGCCCGAAGGGCCGGCTCTCTACGATGCCGATGTGGTCACCGATGAGGCGCTCGAAGACCGGGTCGCCGAGATCATTCGCGAAGCCGCCCTCGACGGTGGTGTGCGGGACGAACTGCCGCACTCGATCGCCGTGACGATCGAAGACATCGCTCCGCGTGAGGGTTTCCGATCTCACCGACGTCTACGCGAACATCGTGGTCGAGCGCGACAGCCAGAAGGCGATCATCATCGGCCGCAAGGGCTCTCGGCTCGCCGACGTCGGTGCTCGCGCCCGCGCCGGCATCGAACCCCTCCTCGGCACCCGCGTCTTCCTCTCGCTCCACGTGCGCGTCGCGAAGGAGTGGCAGCGCGACCCCAAACAGCTCGGCCGCCTGGGCTTCTGACCATGGCCCACGTCCGCGGCGCCTGTCGCACCCCGGCGTCATGAGCCACTGGCCGTGTGACCGGGCCGCCCAGCCTGCTACCATCGGTTCATGCGCTTCGGCCAGCTCCTTCTTAGCCGCCGCGACGAGTCCTCGATCTAGGACCCTTCCTCGTCGCGGAGCTTGGTGTTGGGTCCGACCCCATCCGGTGAGTCCCCGAGAACTCCCGAAGCAGGAAGCGACACCATGCAGAACACCCAGAAGCCCACGACCGCGCCGGTACACAAGTACCGCCCGTATCACGAGCAGCTCCGCGTCGAGCTGCCCGACCGCACGTGGCCCGATCAGCGCATCACGCACGCGCCGCGCTGGTGCGCCGTCGACCTCCGTGACGGCAATCAGGCGCTGATCGACCCGATGAGCCCAGAGCGCAAGCGGATCATGTTCGATCTGCTCGTCTCGATGGGATACAAGGAGATCGAGGTCGGCTTCCCGTCGGCCAGCCAGACCGACTTCGACTTCGTCCGCCACCTGATCGAAGAAGACGTCATCCCCGAAGACGTCACGATCCAGGTCCTGACCCAGGCGCGGGAAGAGCTGATCGCGCGCACGTTCGAGTCTCTGCGCGGCGCGAAGCAGGCTATCGTGCACCTCTACAACTCGACGAGCGTCCTGCAGCGCGAGGTGGTGTTCCGCACAGACAAGCAGGGAATCGTCGACATCGCCCTGCAGGGCGCACGCTGGTGCAAGCAGTACGAGGCGACGATCCCGGAGACGACGGTCTACTACGAGTATTCGCCCGAGAGCTACACGGGCACCGAGCTGGAGTTCGCGCTCGATGTCTGCAACCGGGTCATGGAGGTGTTCGTTCCGACCCCCGAGCGCAAGGTGATCCTGAACCTGCCGGCGACGGTGGAGATGGCGACGCCGAACGTATACGCCGACTCGATCGAATGGATGTCGCGGCACCTGAACCACCGCGAGAACGTGATCCTGTCGCTGCACCCGCACAATGACCGGGGCACAGCCATCGCCGCCGCAGAGCTCGGCTACATGGCCGGCGCCGACCGCATCGAGGGATGCCTGTTCGGCAACGGGGAGCGCACCGGCAACGTCGACCTCGTCGCCCTCGGTGTGAACCTGCTGACGCAGGGGATCGACCCGCAGATCGACTTCAGCGACATCGACCAGGTCAAGCGCACCGCGGAGTACTGCAACCAGCTTCCGGTGCACGAGCGCAGCCCCTGGGCCGGCGACCTTGTCTTCACCGCCTTCAGCGGCTCCCACCAGGACGCGATCAAGAAGGGTTTCGAGGCGATGGATGCGCGCGCCGCCGCGCAGGGCGTCACCGTCGACGACATCGAGTGGGCGGTGCCGTACCTGCCGATCGATCCGAAGGACCTCGGCCGTTCCTACGAAGCCGTCATCCGCGTCAACTCGCAGTCCGGCAAAGGCGGGGTCGCGTATCTGCTCAAGAGCGACCACGCACTCGATCTGCCTCGCAAGCTCCAGATCGAGTTCTCCGGCGTGGTGCAGTCCAAGACCGACGCCGAGGGCGGAGAGGTCACCAGCGACCAGATCTGGGACATCTTCCGAGACGAGTACCTGCCCTCGCCCGTCGCGGACGAGCGGTGGGGGCGGTTCGAGCTCCTGTCCACGCGAACGTCGAGCGACATGTCGGGTGACGTCGAGCTGAGCGTGACGCTCCGCGACGGCGACACCAACGAGGCTGCGAGCGGCCGCGGGAACGGCCCGGTCGCCGCCTTCGTCGACATCCTGCGTCAGCGGGGCTTCGACGTGACCGTCTACGACTATGTCGAGCACGCCCTCAGCGCCGGCGGCGACGCGCAGGCAGCCGCCTACGTGGAGCTGCAGGTCGACGGCCAGAGGCTGTGGGGCGTGGGAATCGACGGCGACATTTCCACGGCCAGCTTGAAGGCGATCGTCTCGGGCGTGAACCGGGCGATCCGCACCCGCCACGGCGCCGACGCCCTCGCCGGCGTCTGAACGGTCGCGGAGCGTTTCGTCTCATCGTTGCGCTCCTCGCGTGAGATAGAGCGGTCCTAGAGCTTGACACGATCGGAATCGCAGCCGTCTCCACGGCCACCTTGCGGCGGTGCAGCGCCCTCTGCTCAGGCAGCGAGATGTCGAAGATCACCGCGAGGAGGCGGATCACCGTGGTCACCGCGATCGCCGCGATCGACGCCGCCACCAGCGGTGCGCCGAGGGCGTTCGCTCCCGCCAGCACGACGCAGCCGGCACCGGCGGCGACGGCGTAGAGCGACCCGACGTGCATGATCGCCACCGGCAGGCCCATGATGACGTCGCGCAGGATCCCGCCGCCCACGGCCGCGCACACCCCGACGAAGATGGCGGGAACGATCGGCAGTCCGACGATCAGAGCCTTGCTGGTGCCGAACGCGCCGAAGAGCCCGATCACGACCGCGTCGAGACCGACGATCACGGCGTTCAGTCGATGGAAGACACCGGCCAGCAGCATCCCGATCAGCGCCGCGCCGGTCGCCGTCAGCAGGTACCAGTTGCTCTGCAGCGTGGCGGGCGGCACACCGAGCAGCAGGTCGCGGATGAGACCACCCCCCATTCCCATGACGATCCCGATGATCGCCACTCCGAGAAGGTCGAGCCGTCGGTCGCCGCGGAAGCCTCCGGCGAACAGTGCTCCCTGGATGCCGCCGAGGCCCACCGCGATCAGATCGGCCCAGAGCGGGATCACCAGCACCTGATCGTTCACGCTCCACATTCTGCCGTCCCGGCGTGTGTCGGTGACGCACCTCCGCGGCGCGGCCGGGCGTCGCCGCGATCTGACGCCGGATAATGGAGGAGTGCCCACCTACCGAGACGAGGTCGTGGTGCTGCGTACCCACAAGCTGGGTGAGGCGGACCGCATCCTGACGATGCTCAGTCGTCGTCACGGCAAGATCCGCGCCGTGGCCAAGGGCGTCCGCCGCACCTCCTCCCGCTTCGGTGCGCGCCTGGAGCCCTTCATGGTGGCCGACGTCCAGCTGTACGAGGGGCGCAGTCTCGACATCGTGCAGCAGGCGGAGTCGCTCGGATCGTACGGCGCCGACATCGCGGTCCACTACGACCGCTATACCTCGGCCAGTGCGATGGTGGAGGCCGGCCGACCGTCTCAACGAAGCGGAAGCGACACCGCAGCAGTATCTGCTGCTCGTGGGAGGCCTGCGCGCGCTGTCGCGGGGCGAACACGCCGCGCGCAGCATCCTCGATTCGTATCTGCTGCGCGCGATGGCACTCTCGGGCTGGGCCCCCGGACTGGGCGACTGTGCACGCTGCGGACGTCCGGGCCCGCACGACGCGTTCGTCTCCCAGTTGGGCGGGATGGTCTGCTCCGACTGCGCACCCCCGGGTTCGGCCCGCATCGCCCCCGAGACCTCTCGCCTGCTGACCTCGCTGATGGCGGGAGAGTGGGCCGACGTGGATGCCGCATCCGTGCCCGCGACCGCGGCGGCATCCGGCCTCATCGCGGCGTACGCCCAGTGGCACCTCGAACGCGGCATCCGCTCGCTCTCACACGTCGAAGGAGCACGGTGACCCCCAAGCCGTACACCCATCGCGACGCCGTCGCGTACCGTCCCGTGGACTGGACGGGACTGTACCCCCCGGCCTTCCCGAAGAAGGGCGTCCCCTCACACGTCGCGATCGTGATGGACGGCAACGGGCGCTGGGCGAATCGCCGCGGGCTGACACGCGTCGAAGGCCACAAGGCGGGGGAGGCGGCCCTTCTCGATGTCGTGGCCGGCGCGATCCAGGCGGGCGTGAAGCATCTGTCGGTCTACGCCTTCTCGACCGAGAACTGGTCTCGGTCGCCTGATGAGGTGCGGTTCCTCATGGGCTTCAACCGCGACGTGCTCCACCGCCGCCGCGACCAGCTCAACGAGTGGGGGGTTCGCGTGCGATGGGCCGGGCGCAAGCCGCGGCTGTGGGGATCCGTCATCAAAGAACTCCAGTTCGCCGAAGAGCTCACGCGGACCAACGATGTCCTCACCCTCACGATGTGCGTCAACTACGGCGGACGCGTGGAGATCTCCGACGCGGTGCGCTCGATCGCCGACGACGTCGCGGCCGGCAGGCTGAAGCCGTCCGCGGTCAGCGAGAAGCTCATCCAGCGGCGGCTGTACCTGCCGGACATGCCCGATGTCGACCTGTTCGTGCGGTCCAGCGGCGAGCAGCGCACCTCGAACTTCCTTCTGTGGGAGTCGGCCTACGCCGAGTTCGTGTTCCTCGACACCCTGTGGCCGGACTTCAGCCGCGTGGACCTGTGGCGCGCGATCGAGCTGTACCTCGACCGCGACCGGCGGTTCGGGGGAGCGGTCGACACGCCCACCGCCTGAGGCCGCGGATCATGCGCGCACGGGAATACACCGGTGCCGGCGCGGGGTTGCATCCGGCATGACGGAACCCATCACCATCGACGTGTGGAGCGACATCGCCTGCCCGTGGTGCTACATCGGCAAGCGCAACCTCGAGAACGGGTTGGCCGCCCTCTCCGACGACGACGACGCCCCACAGGTCCGGGTGACGTATCACTCGTTCGAGCTGTCGCCCGATACACCGATCGACTTCGCCGGCTCGGGCGCAGACTTCCTGGCGCAGCACAAGGGCATCTCTCTCGGGCAGGCGCGCGAGATGAACGACCGCGTCACGGCCGTCGCCGCACAGGCGGGCCTCGATTACCACATGGATGACGTCCAGCACACGAACACCGTGAAAGCGCACGAACTGCTGCATTTCGCGAAGGAGCACGGCCGTCAGCACGAGCTGGCGGAGCGTCTCATGTCGGCGTACTTCACCGAAGGGCGGCACGTCGGTCGCGAAGACGACCTGGTGGATCTCGCCGGCGAGGCGGGGTTGGATCCGGATGCTGCGCGTGAAGCGCTGCGCAGCGGTCGCTACCTCGACGCGGTGCGCGCGGACCAGCGGCAGGCGGTCGCGTACGGGATCACCGGGGTGCCGTTCTTCGTCATCGACGGCACGTACGGCGTGAGCGGAGCCCAGCCGGCGGAAGCCTTCCCGCAGATCACGCGGCAGGTGTGGGCGGAGCGGGCGGCCGTCGGCTCCGCATCCTCGGACGACGTGGAGGGTGCACCCGTCGCCTGACGCGGCTGGGCCACGCCGCGACCAGCGGCCCCGCTGACGCGGCGACCGCCGCCCGCGTCAGCGGGGCAGGTTGGCCTCGATGACGGAGACGATGGCGGGGTCGTCCGGCTTCACGGTCGGACGGAAGCGGTGGATGGAATCGTCCGGCGTGAGGACGAACTTCTCGAAATTCCAGAGGATCGGGCCTCCTCTTGCCCTCCTCGTCCTTGGCCTTCTTCAGCGCCTTGTAGAGCTCCGCCGCACCCGGACCGTTGACTTTGACCTTTTCCGCGATCGGGAAGCTGACGCCCCACGTGGTCGAACAGTACTCGAGAATCTCTTCCATGGAGCCCGGTTCCTGCCCCATGAACTGATTGCAGGGGAAGCCGAGGACGGTGAACCCCCGCTCGCCGTACGTGCGCTGCAGATCTTCGAGTTGTTCGTACTGAGGTGCGAGACCGCAGCGAGAGGCCACGTTGACGATGAGCACGACTCGTCCCTCGTAGTCGCGGAGGGTCGCGTGACCGCCGTCGGCGGTGGAGAAGGGGATGTCACGGAGCGAGGTCTGAACGGGAGCCGACATGGTGCGATTCTAGATCTGTGCCGGAGGAGCAGGGCCAGTCGTGCTGCGCGCATCGCGGAATGTGGATCGAGCCTGCGCGCACGGCTCATCTGGGACAATGGTGCGGTGACCACCGCACTGTCTCCCGCGCCCGCGCTGCGCATCGGGCCGATCGGCCTGTCGGCGCCCGTCGTGCTGGCGCCCATGGCGGGGATCACCAACACCGCCTTCCGGCGGCTGTGCCGCGAGTACGGTGCGGGCCTGTACGTCAGTGAGATGATCACGTCGCGGGCACTGGTCGAGCGCAACGCGACGACGATGCGGCTGATCCGCCACCACGAGTCCGAGACTCCGCGCTCGATCCAGCTCTACGGCGTCGACCCCGCCACCATGGCCGAGGCCGTGCGCATCCTGGTGGCCGAAGACCACGCCGATCACATCGACCTCAACTTCGGATGCCCCGTGCCGAAGGTGACGCGCAAGGGCGGCGGCGCGGCCCTCCCGTGGAAGCTGGGACTTTTCCGGCAGATCGTCGAGGGAGCCGTACGCGCCGCGGGATCCGTCCCGCTCACGGTCAAGATGCGCAAAGGCATCGACGCCGACCACCTCACGTTCCTCGACGCCGGACGCATCGCCGAAGACGCCGGTGCCGCCGCGGTGGCCCTGCACGCCCGAACGGCCTCAGAGTTCTATTCGGGCACCGCCGATTGGTCGGCGATCAGTGCGCTGAAGCAGGCGGTCACCAGCATCCCGGTCCTCGGAAACGGCGACATCTGGTCGGCCGACGATGCGGTGCGCATGATGGCCGAGACCGGATGCGACGGCGTCGTCGTCGGACGCGGATGCCTCGGCCGCCCGTGGCTCTTCGGCGATCTCGCTCGCGCTCTCGGCGAGGAGGGCGCCGCGCCCGCCGAGCCCGTCGACGCCACGCTCGGCTTCGTGGCTGCCGCGTTCCGCCGCCACGCGGAGCTGCTCGTGGAGTTCTTCGAAGACGAGGGCCGCGGGTGCCGCGACATCCGCAAGCACGTCGCCTGGTACTTTCAAGGGCTATCCCGTCGGCGGTGATCTGCGCGCAGCCCTGGCGACCGCGTCCAGCCTGTCTGAGATCGACGACCTGTTGGCAGCCCTCGACCTCGATGCGCCCTACCCGGGCGCCGCGGCCGAGGGACAGCGCGGCCGCGCCGGCACGCCCAAGCGCCCGGCGCTGCCCGACGTGATGGCTCCAGTCCCCGCGAGCTCGGAGCAGCCGCGTCCTCCGCCCTCGCCGATGCCGAACTCGACCACAGTGGTGGCTGACGCCTCCGTCGCGGTCGGGGTCGCCCGGGGTCGGCCACTCGGCTACGACGACGACGACGCCGCGCGCTACCACCGCGAACATCATCGCTCGCAGCGAGACGACTTCGCACGCGACCGTGCCCGCGTGCTGCACTCGGCCGCGCTCAGGCGCCTGGCGGCGAAGACACAGGTGCTCAGTCCCGCCAGTCCGGCGGATTTCGCCCGCAACCGCCTCACGCATTCGCTCGAGGTCGCCCAAGTCGGGCGCGAGCTCGCCACGGCACTGATGCTGTCGCCCGATGTCGTCGACACCGCCTGCCTCAACCACGATCTCGGTCACCCGCCGTTCGGCCACAACGGAGAGCGCGCGCTCAACGACTGGGCCGAAGACATCGGCGGCTTCGAGGGGAACGCGCAGACGCTGCGCATCGTGACCCGGCTCGAGCCCAAGGTGATCGGCGCGGACGGCACCAGCTTCGGGCTCAACCTCACCCGTGCCAGCCTCGATGCCACCTGCAAGTACCCGTGGACGGCCGACCAGCCCCTGCCCGACCCCGGCGGCCGGTTGAAGTTCGGCGTCTACCCGGACGACGACCCGGTCTTTCGATGGATGCGCGACGGTGCGCCGGGCCGAGTGCGGTGCATCGAAGCCGAGGTCATGGACCTCTCCGACGACATCGCCTACTCGGTGCACGACTTCGAAGACGCCATCGTCAACGGCTACCTCGACCCGGCCCGACTCGCAGATCCGCAGGAACACGAAGCGCTTCTTTCGGCCATCCAGTCGTGGGTCGGGTTCGGCTTCGGGCGCGACGAGCTCGCCGACGCGCTCTTCCGCATCCTCCGCCTTCCGGAGTGGCTGCCGGCATTCGACGGCACCCGTGCCTCGCTGGCGCGCCTGAAAAACCTCACCTCCGACCTCATCGGCCGATTCGCCCGCGCCGCCACGACCGCCACGCGCGAGCGCTACCCGCAGGCCACGCTGACCCGATACAGCGCACACGTGGTCGTTCCGGCGGTCGTCGAAGCGGAGATGGCGGTGCTGAAGGGCATCATCGGGGCCACCGTGGTCTCCATCGACGGTCGCAAAGAGCTCTACAAGGAGCAGCGCCGAGTTCTGAAGCGACTCGCCACGGCGCTGTGGGAGCATCCCGATGCCCTCGATCCTCTTCACGCGGCCGACTTCGCCGCAGCGCCGACGGAAGCCGCTCGTCGCCGCGTGGTGGTCGATCAGGTCGCGAGCCTCACCGACCAGCACGCCATCGCGTGGCACGGCCGACTCGTCGGCGACGTCGATGCCGCCTCACTGGGCGTCTGGGCTCCCGGGGCACGACCGCCCGTGCGCGGCGGAGAGAATTGATGGCGGGCCGCATCCGCCAGGCCGACGTCGACGAGGTCAAGGCGCGGATCAACATCGCCGACATCATCGGGGAACGGGTCGCGCTGAAACCCGCGGGCGTGGGCTCGATGAAGGGCCTGTGCCCGTTCCACGATGAGCGAAGCCCGAGCTTCAACGTGCGCCCCAGGTGGGCTTCTATCACTGCTTCGGATGCGGTGAGTCCGGCGACGTGTATTCGTTCCTGCGCGCGATGGACCACGTCAGCTTCACCGAGGCGGTGGAGTCGCTCGCGGCGAGGATCGGCTATACGCTGCACTACGAAGACGGCGGCGGGGCAGCGCCGGAATCGACCGGCCGATCGCGCCTGTACGCAGCCAACGCGGTGGCCGCGGGGTTCTACCGTGCGCAGCTGCAGTCGCCGGAGGCGGACGCGGGCCGCCGATTCCTGGGCGAGCGCGGATTCGACGCAGGGGCGGCGGCGCACTTCGGCGTCGGTTACGCGCCCAAAGGCTGGCAAGGGCTGAGCGACGCGCTGCGGCGCGACGGCTTCACCGACGAGGAGCTGCTTACCGCGGGTCTGGTCACCGCCGGCCAACGCGGAGTGTACGACCGGTTCCGCGGTCGCCTGGTGTGGCCGATCCGCGACCTGACAGGACAGGTGATCGGATTCGGTGCTCGGCGCCTCTATGACGACGACAACGGCCCCAAGTACCTCAACACTCCCGAGACCACGATCTACAAGAAGACGCAGGTGCTCTACGGTCTCGACCTGGCCAAGCGCGAGATCTCACGCGGCGATCCCCGCCGCGTCGTCATCGTCGAGGGGTACACCGACGTCATGGCGGCGCACCTGGCAGGGGTCACCACCGCTGTCGCCACCTGCGGCACGGCCTTCGGCTCGGAGCACATGCGGATCCTCCGCCGCGTCATGGGCGACGATCAGTCGGCCGAAGTGGTGTTGTTCACCTTCGATCCCGACGCAGCCGGGCAGAAGGCCGCCGTCCGCGCGTTCGCCGAGACCCGATCGCTCAACGCGCAGAGCTTCGTGGCGGTCGCGCCCGAGGGCCTCGATCCGTGCGACCTGCGTCCTCCAGCGCGGCGACGCCGCCGTCCGCATGCTGATGGAGTCGAAGACTCCGATGTTCGAGTTCATCATCGACCAGCGCTTGAAGGGCTTCGATCTGTCGACGGTCGAGGGTCGGACCGGCGCCCTGCGCGCGGCGGCTCCGATCGTGTCGGAGATCCGCGATCAGGGCATGCGCGCCGGGTACACGCGGGTGCTCGCGCGACGTCTGGGTCTGGACCTTCCCGAGGTCGATCGTGCCGTGCGGTCCGCAGCGCGCGCCGAGGCCTCCGACCCCGACCGACGCGAGAGCCGCGGCACCGATCACCGCAACGGCACGCGACCTACCGGCGCCGACGCGCCGCTCGGTTCCGAGCGGGACGGCGCCTCCGGACCGCCCGTCGAGTCTCAGCTGCGCGTGACCCTGGCTTCACTGCTCCCTCGGCGGGGCTGGTGGAACGCGACGCGCTCATGGGCTTCCTGCAGTTCGGCCACCGCATCGATGCGGCGCTTCTCTCACGCGCGGTCGGGCTCGGGTTCCAGCATCCGGCCCTCGATGCGGTGCGTCAGAGCATCGTCGCGGCCGATATGACCCGCCCGGGCTGGGCAGCCGACGCCGTGACCTCTGTGCGCGAGCCGTACCGGTCGCTCGGCGCCGAGCTGCTGACCGCCGCGTTCCCGGCGCGCGACGACGAGCACGCCGTCATGTCGACGACCTCGCTCGCTCGCGGCCTCATCCTCCGAGCACTCGACGGCGAGAAGGCCGAGCTGCTCCGCACCATTCAACGGGTCGCCCCCGAGTCCGAAGACGGTCGTGCCGTGCGTCTCCGTCTGCGCGAGCTCGACATCGAGCGTCAGGCGATCCTCGACGCGGAGTAGCGCCGGCGCGGCCGCGCAGTGCAGGATGAACAGCGTGTCCCGCCACGCTGACGCCGATGTCGCCGTCCGATGCGCCGATCTCTCGATCGGCCGATCGGGATCGGCAGGGCGCGTCGTCGACGGCGTATCGTTCGATCTGCCGCACGCCGCCGCGCTCGCGCTCATGGGCCCCACCGGGGCGGGCAAGTCCAGCCTCGCGGCCATTCTCGCCGGCCTCGACCAGCCGGGCCTGTCGATCGTCGGGGGAGAGGCGTACGTCGAAGGCATCCGCGTGCGGCGGCCCGGCCGACGACGTCGCGAGCTCACCTACCGCACGGGCTACCTGGAGCAGTCCGCCGGCGCCCGGCTCCCGTCGCGGATGACCGTGTCCGAGCTCATCTCGGAGCCGATCACCAGTCGCGACCGTCGGGTGAACCCTCGCGCCCTCGCCGTGCGCGTGGCCACGCTCCTCGACGAGATGCAGCTTCCGCTGGGCGCGGCGGCCAAGTATCCGTATGAGCTCAGCGCGGGCATGAGAGGCAGCGCGCGTGGCGATGGCTCGGAGCCTCGTTCTTCAACCCCGGCTCCTCGTCGCCGACGCCCCCTTCGCCAATCTCGACATCGAGGTGCGGCAGGCCGCACGCGATGCGATCCTGCGCCGACGCGACGCGTACGGGATGTCGACCCTCGTCGTGACGAATGAGCCCGAGGTGGCGACGGAGCTGGGCGCTGCGGTGCTCGTGCTGCGCGCGGGCCATGCGATCGCCGCCGGGCCTTCGCCCCAGCAGCTGCTGTGGTCGCCGAGCGCCGAAGCAGACCACCGACTGGTGGCGTCCTGATGTTCTGCGCACGCCGCCGCGTTTGCTAGGATGGTGGGGGTTGCCCGGTTTCGGCAGGGCATATTCCTCGGTAGCTCAATTGGCAGAGCAATCGGCTGTTAACCGATAGGTTCTTGGTTCGAGTCCAAGCCGGGGAGCGAGAGATCCGCGTCATCTCACGCGACTCTCACCAAAGGCCCGGGCTTCCACCCCGGGCCTTTACCTTTGGCTTCACCGGATCGGCATAGTCGTCCCCCCGGGCGAGCGGAGAACCGCCGCGGGTGCGACCTCGGTCAGGCGTCGATGTCGTCCACGCCCGGCATCCAGGAATGCCCCGGTCGCCCCCAGCCGCGCTTACGTGCGATCTTCTGCACCGTCTTCCAGTCGCCGTCGTCGAGGCGATCGACGTAGAGGATGCCGTCGAGGTGGTCGAACTCGTGCTGCATGATGCGCGCGCGCCCCGTCCACCTCGATGGAGACGGGTGCGCCCTCGAGGTCGGTCCCGGTGACGCGGACACGATCCGAACGGCGGAGAGGGAAGCGTTCGCCGGGGAACGACAGGCATCCCTCCGACTCGTCGTCGGGATCGGGCGCCCCCGGTTCGAGAGGTGTCATCCACAGCTCTGGGTTGAGGATCACGCCCCTCCAGGGTGCACCGTCTTCGTCCGCATAGCTGTAGGTGTAGATCCGCAGCGAGACCCCCACCTGAGGAGCTGCCAGACCCACGCCGGGTGCGGCATCCATCGTCTCGAACATGTCGGCCACGAGGGTGCGGATCTCGTCCGTGATCTCCTCGACGGATGCTGCGGGAGCGTGCAGCGCGGGATCTCCCATGATACGAATCGGCAGAACGGCCACGCCTTGAGCCTACCCAGCCCGCGCGGCCGTTAGTGTCGAGGGGTGATCTGGCCAGTCAGCGATATCGACAATCTGGGCGACGTGCGCGACGTGCTCGTCGGGGTCTTCCAGAACCCGGCGCTGCTGATCGGCATCCCGTTGGCGCTGGTGGGCGCGGTCTTCATGTCTTTCGGTGCGCAGTACCAGCACCGCGGTGTGACGAAGGTGGAGCGCCTCTCCGGCGGTGCCGGGCGCGCAGGGCCTGTCGCTGACGCAGCTGCGACGATTGCTGACACGGCCGTCCTGGGTGGTGGGCACCGCAATGCTGGTCCTGGCGATCATCTGCCAGCTGGCAGGCCCTGTCGTTCGCACCCCTGATCGTGGTCCAGCCGCTCGGGGCGATCGCCCTGGTGATCACGACCCTCCTGAATGCGCGGATCAGCGGACACAAGCCGACCAGGGGGTCGATCCGCGCGATCATCGAGTGCGTCGGAGGCATCTTCATCTTCGTCACCATCGCCGCCCTGGTCGCGACCGACGAACCCGTCTCCACGCGGCAACTGGTCACGGTGCTCATCATCCTGGGTGCTGTCACGGTCGTCTTTCGGTGCACTGTGGATGCTGCTGCGCGAGCGCATGACGGCCCTGTTCTACATCATCGGAGGGGTGTGATGTACGGCTTCGTCGCCACGCTCGCGAAGGTCGTCATCAGTCGGCTCCAGGCAGGGACGTTCGACTGGCTCACGCTTCTGTGCGTCGTCGCCCTGGTCATCGCCGCGGGCGTGGGTGCCTACTTCGTGCAGACCGCCTATTCGTCCGGTCCACCCGACCTCGTGATCGCCGGCCTGACGGTCATCGATCCGATCGTCGCGATCGTCATCGGCCTCAGCGTGCTCGGCGAAGCGCAGAACGCGCCGCTGGGCCTACATCGGATTCGCCATCGCGGGGATCGTCGCCGTCGTCGGTGTCTGGGATCTCGCGCGCAATCATCCGCAGGTGCTGAGCGACAGCCAGGGGCTGCCGATCCAGCGGGGGAGCAGCACCGCGTCGTCGGGTGCGCCGAAGACGACGAGCGAGAAGTTCGATCAGGCCGTGGCGAAGGTGTGGCCCAATCCGCCGGTCGACGACGATCGACCTCCGCGCCGGTAGGCTCGTTGCGCAGGGGGCGGTGGCCAAGCTGGTCAAGGCAGCGGGCTCATAACCCGACGATCGTGGGTTCAAGTCCCACCCGCCCTACTCCTCTCCCTCCTCGGGCGTGTCCGGGCTCGCCCCCGCTCGCCCAGCGAGCTCGGTCAACCGACGCTGCCGCATCGCGAGGAAACAGCGGGAACGTGAAGGCGAAGGCGGTGACGCCCGCCAGCACGATGTAGAGCCACGCGTGACGCATGCCGAGTCTGCGCGCCTCCACGATGACGAAGACACTCCCCGCGATCGCCGCGATGAGGAGGTCGACCGTGATCGAGGAGACCGCAGGTCCGCTCGTCACGAGGTCTCCGAGGTAGTCGGCCATCTCCACGATGGCCTGCGCGTTGAACGCCCAGGTTCCGATGAGCCCTGCGACGGCGAGGACCACGTATGCGATGGCCAAAGGGGGTCCAGTTCTGCCGTAATCCGCGCATGCTCCATCGTGCCCCGGATCGGCTTCGCACGGAGCAATTCGACACCGATGCCGGACTCTGCGAAAGTGTTATCGGTCGATAACACCGCGTGAAGGGAGGCTCCGATGACCTCGCGTCTGCGCGCACCCGCACGCAATGCCGAGTTGCTGACCGCATCGATGCACGCCTTCGCGGCGCGCGGATACTTCGGGACCTCCACTCTTGAGGTGGCGCGCCACATGGGGGTTTCACAGCCGTACGTCATCCGGACCTTCGGTTCCAAGCGCGAGCTGTTCGTCCGCACGCACGCCCACGCCGCCCAAGCGATCATCGAAGCATTTCCGCACCGCCTGCGTCCGCGGCTTCGATGCCGATCGCCTGGGGGCCGCCTACCGAGAACTCGTGCTCGCCGAGCGTGCCGCCCTCCTCGTGTGGGCACACGCGTTCTCCGCCGCGACCGCGGAGCCCGCGATCGGCGTGGAGTCGCGACGCATGTTCGACGAGATATACCGCACGCTTCGCGACGCCGGAGCATCCGACGTCGAGCTGTGGGCGTTCATGGGACGAGGGATGCTGATGAACACCCTTCTTCTCATGGATGCTCCGCGCTTCGCCGACGACCACGACTTCGGCCCGCTGGTCGACCTCGTCTTCCGCTCCCGCCCCGATGTTCCTCACCCCTTTCGTCGCCATCGGCGACGCCCCGACCTTCCGATCAGGGAGTGACATGAGCGATCTCGTCCCGTTCACCGACAATTTCACAGACCTCTCCAACACCGACGGATACCAGTTCGAGTTCCGCTGCGAACGCTGCGGCAACGGCTACCGCTCGGCGTTCCGGCGTGATCCGCGAGCAGCGGGTCAGAAGCTGGCGCGCGGCCTGGGCAACCTGTTCGGCGGATCCCTCACCGAGATCACGTCGATGGCGGACCGACTGCTCGATCGTGGCACCAACTCGCCCGCGAAGGACGAAGCGCTCCGCGCAGCGACGGCGGAGATCGCACCGCGATTTCATCAGTGCCGTGGCTGCAGCGACTGGGTCTGCGGCGACGCGTGCTGGAACGCGGAGATCGGGCAGTGTGTTCGTTTGCTCCCCGATCCTCACCGAACAGCTGGCGCAGCTTCAGGCTGAGGAGCGTCGCCGGCAGCTGCAGCAGAGCCTGGAGGGAGTCAACCTGGTGTCTGGTGTCAACCTGACGCAGCAGGCTCAGCCGCGCTGCGGGTCTTGCGGCGCGCAGTCGACCGGAGGGAAGTTCTGCGCGGAGTGCGGCTCGCGCTGGCGGTCGTGAAGGCGTGCGCCGGATGCTCTGCGGAGAACCCGGCCGGGGCACGCTTCTGCTCCTCGTGCGGGACAGCCCTGCAGGGGTGATCGCCGAGCCGCGCGGTCAGACGGCGATGTGCTCGGCGATGTAGGAGTACTTCACGAACACCTCCGAGGCCAACTCCGCCTCCTCGAGCACACCCTGGAGGGCGCCCATCATATAGCGGTGGTCCCATCCCAGATACAGATGGTGATCCCTGTCCAGTTCATCCCAGGGGCCGTTCCACGCACGCTCGGCGTAGACCGGGCCGCCCCGGCGGGCGCTGAACGCGATCACGAGGTCGCGATAGTCGGCCCACAGCCGGGCGAACACGCGGTGAAAGAGATGTTTGACGTCGTAGACCTCCCACCGCTCGCCCCGGTACTCGACGTACGCGAACTCCCGTTCCCAGCCTCGGGGCCAGCCGCGGCGCACGTGCGCGTCGAGCAGCGGGGTCAGTCCGTCGTCGTCGATCATGACCACGACCGGGCGTGGCCACAGTCGCACCACTTCCTCTGACAGTCGGGCGGTGCGTGCCGAGATCGCCGCCGTTCCCCACGACGGGGTCCCGGTGAGCTCCTTCGTCGTCGCGACGGCACTTCGCGCGTACAGCGCATCGCGCTTGTCGAGGTAGGACCGGTCTCCGGCGCGCATCGCGAGCTCGTCTTCCAGGAGCACCAGGTTGCCGATCGTCTCCGCGAGAGCTCGGTGGCTGTTCTGCTCGTCATCCGAGTAGTCGATCCAGGTGCGTTCTCCTCCGCCGCTCCACGAGTCGCCGGGTTCGGCGGGGAAGATCCGGTCGACGCCGTAGGCGCCGACGTCGTCCACTCCCGCGATCCGCCCGAGCACGTACGCGGCGTGGGGGAGAGGCACGAACTTCAACGCCGCCTTGACTCTGTCGTCGGAGGGAGTGATCCGCGCGATGGCGCGAGCGAGAGCATCCGCCCCGTCGCGTCGCGCGCGCACGAGACGCGCGATCAGGCGGTCCGTGCTGAGTCCCGCAATGCGTCGGCGCAGAAGCAGGGCCTGGATGTTCTGCAGGATCGCCAGAAGACCCTCGCGGTCGATCTCGCCGCGGTCGTACTCGCGGCAGGCGCCGAGAAGCAGCGGGGTATGCCTCCTTTCCGAAGGTGTTGACGAGATGGAGTTCTCGTGCGATCTCGGGATCGGCGGCCTGCGCGGGGTCGAGGAGTGTGCGGTAGATCTCTGAGAAGTGTCGCCACTCCGCGGCCGCCTCGTCGAGGTCTGTCGGCGTCAGCCGCGGGAAACTCCCGGCGGAACGCGTCGTAGACCCCGCGACTGCCGGCCAGGAGCACTTCGCGACCTGTTCGCAGGACAAGATAGTGACGCCAGAACGCACCGATGCTCTCGCCGTGTTGCCCTCGATCGCCCGCCAGTAGGTGTCTTCGATCGTCGTCTGCTCGGTGTGGCTCAGGCCCATGAGGACGTAGTTGTGAATCAGCTCGTGGTCGCGGAGAGGCTCACCGGTGGAGTTGAGGCTCTCGAAGATCTGCTGCGCGTCGGCACCTGTGCCCAGCGTTGATCGCGACGTGCTCCAGCTTCTGCAGGCCGCGCCAGACGCGTGGCACTTCCTCGAGATGACCTGACTGCGGAAGAAGGCGTAGTTGTCGGCGAAACCGGGAGTCCCCGGGATCGGATGCCGCACCCGCCCCCTCGAGGACGACCGATTCGAACACCGAAGCCCACGCACGATGCGGTCGCGCAGCTTCGTTCGGAGAGGATCGGAGGCGCGCACGAGGATCGTGCGCAACCGAGCGGCCAGAAGGGGATCGCTCTCCCCGACGGTGTGGTGAAGCGCGGCGATGAGGAGCATGAGCGTCGTGATCCGCTGCTGACCGTCGATGAGCACGAGTTCTGCCTCACCGTCGGACGTGCTGACGGAGGAGAGGATCGACCCGACGAAATGCATGTGACGCTCATCCGAGTCGGCGACGGAGCGGATGTCGGCGAGGAGCTGTTCACACCCGCCGATATCCCACCGGTACTGCCTCTGATACACCGGGACCACGATCTGCGTCTCGGCCGCGGACAGCCAGGAGATGGTGTTGACGGCGGTCGCGTCGATGTTCGTGGCGGTGCCCATGGTCTCGTCTCGTGTCGTTCCTCGAGCGCCTCCGACCGGGCCGGAGCACGCCGACGCCCGAGTCTAGCCGAGCGGATCGACGGCTCGACGGACGCGGGCGCGCGCCCCGAAGGACCGCGCGATTATTCACGGCCGCGTCCCTCGAGGGCCGACGAGCCCCGAGGTAGGCTTACCTAAGTTGGGCCTGTTAAAACGTGCTGGCCCCCTACGAAAGGCATGACTCACCTCATGGCATACATCAAGTCCGCCGCTCTCGAAGAGACCGGCTACGTCGTCCTCGACAGCTATGACCAGGAGCTCGACCCCAAGGAGTGGCTCGACATCGAGTACAACGACTGGAAGTCATCGGGCGACACGCGCTTCGCGCCTCTGGCCAGCGCCTTCGGCGAGATCGAGTGCAACGGGTTCTGGAACCACAAGCCGCCGCGCACCGACAAGGACGGCGTGTGGATCGAGTCTCAGGTGGCCAAAGCGCCGAACCTGACCCGCCGTGCTCAGGAACCGGGCGCCAACGTCGGGCGCTGCCGGGTCATCGAGCTTCAGCCCACGCCCTACGGCGAATGCCTCTACAACCTCCACCAGGATGACAACAACCGCCTCAACCCGGACGGAACCGGTTGGGTCGTGCGCGGGTTCTTCAATCTCACCGACGACAAGGACAGCTACTTCGTCCTGCGCGAGAACCGCACCGACCCCGAGGGGGAGGTCCGCATCGCTCTGCCGGCGGGCGCTCAGCTGATCATCGACACGCAGCGCCTGTGGCATGCGGCCACCCACAACGGGACCGACCCCCGCTACTGCCTGATCACGTCGTGGACCTCGGGGCCCGAGCTCGATGCCTACATCGAGAAGTACCACGGCGTGAACCACGTCGAGAGCGTTGCCGTCGCGCAAGATGTCCTCGACGCCGGGTATGCCGAGCAGGCTCGAAAGGATGCCGCGCGCGCCGCCTACTACGCGGCGAAGGGTCAGCAGGAGAAGATCGCGATGAGCGAGGCCTGAGTCCTCTTCGTCTCACGGAAGCCCCGGCCCGCGCGCCGGGGCTTCCGCACGTGATGCCACACGCCGAATGACAGCCTTGTGATTCACGGGGGCGTCAGCGATAATGGCGGCACAAATGAATTTCGCCGTAGTGATCCGTGTCAGGTCGTTGGGGAAGACGTACCTGAAGAAACGGAGCGATCATGGCGACAGGACAAGCGCGCGGAGTGGTGTCCATCCACTCGGCGCCGCGTGCGTTGGCCCCTCACCTTGAGTGGGCTGTCGGGCGTGCCCTCGGGCGGGCGGTGAACTTCGACTGGCAGGACCAGCCGGTGCTCGCCGGCAGTCGGCGCGCTGAGTTCTATTGGGACGGCCCGGTCGGCACCGGAGCAGCCCTTGCCACCGCGATCCGCGGCTGGGAGCACCTGCGTTTCGAGGTGACCGAAGACCCGACACCGCGCAGCGACGGAGGTCGTTGGCTGCACACTCCCGGCCTCGGCATCCACTATGCGCAGACGGATGCCGCGGGCAACGTGGTCATCGGCGAGGACCGAATCCGCTACGCCATGGAGGTTGCCGAAGGCGACATCGCCGAGTTGCAGCGAGAGCTCGACGTGGCGCTCGGAGCGGCCTGGGACGACGAGTTGGAGCCCTTCAGACACGCCAGTGATGACGCATCCGTCGTCTGGCTGCACAAGGTCGGCTGACAAGCTGCGGTTCACAGACTTCAGGCGGGAGAGGCGCCGTGACCGGCGGCCAGTGGGGGAGAACCTGGACGCTGGGGAGACGAATCCTCGCCTGACACGACAGACGCCCCTCGGCGATCAAACGATCGAGAACCGAGGGGCGTCTTCGCGTCCGGGTGGTGAGGCCCCAGGACGCGAACGTCATACGGACGCGAACGTCATACCGACGCGAACGCGGCGACGGCGTTGTGGCCGCCGAATCCGAACGAGTTGCTGATCGCCAGCTGCTGTCCATCGCCCAGAGGCTGGGCCTCTCCCGAGATGCGGAAGGGCACGTCCGGATCCGGTGTCGTGATGTTGATCGTGGGCGGCGCCACCCGATCACGCAGAGCGAGGACGGTGAAGATCGCTTCCAGCGCGCCCGTCCCGCCGAGCAGGTGACCGGTCGAGGCCTTTGTGGCCGAGACGGGGATGTCGTCGATGCGGGCGCCGAAGACGCTCTTGAGGGCGACGTACTCGTTCGGGTCGCCGCCAACGGGCGTCGACGTGGCGTGGGCGTTGATGTGCGTGACGTCGTCGGGCGACGCATCGGCCGCCTCCAGCGCCATCCGCACCGCGCGCGATGCCCCCTGACCTTCGGGATCGTTGGCCGTGATGTGGTATGAATCCGCCGTCACTCCGCCGCCGACGACGGCCGCGTAGATCTTCGCGCCCCGCGCCTTGGCGTGCTCTTCCGTCTCGAGGATGAGGACCGCCGCTCCTTCGCCCATCACGAAGCCGTCACGGTCGATGCTGCCGGGACGCGATGCGTGCGCCGGGTCGTCGTTACGCCGCGACAGCGCCTGCATGGACGCGAAAGAAGCGATCGTGATCGGGTGGATCGCGGACTCGGTCCCGCCGGCGATCACGACGTCGGCGAGTCCGGCACGCAGGTGCTCGACCGCGTTGACGATCGACTCGGTGCTCGAGGCGCACGCACTCGCGACGGTGCGCGCGAATGCGCGGGCGCCGAAGTGCAACGAGAGGTTCCCCGCCGCCGCGTTGGGCATGAGCATCGGCACGGTCATCGGCATCACCCGGCGCGGACCCTTCTCACGAAGCGTGTCCCACGCGTCGAGCAGCGTCCACACACCACCGATGCCGGTGGCGAAGTCGACTCCGAGGCGCTCCGGCGCGACGTCCGGCTCGCCGGCGTCGGCCCACGCTTCCAGCGCCGCCACCATCGCCAGTTGGGACGAAGGATCGAGGCGCTTGGCCACCGGCCGCGCGAGCACCGTATCGGGGCGCACGAGCGCCTCGGCAGCGAATGTCACGGGCAGGTTGTACTGCTCGACCCACTCGTGCTCGAGGGTCCGCGTTCCGGAGGTCCCGGCCAGCAGTGCCGACCAGCTCTCGGGGGCGGTGCCTCCGATCGGCGACGTGGCGCCGATCCCGGTCACGACGGTGCGTGAGGTGCTCATGTGATGGTGCTTCCTCCGTTGGCCCGGTGGGGGCGCGGCGATCCCCGTACGGGAGCGGCCCCCACCGGAGCGGGTTCTTACTGGTTCGAGGTGATGAAGGTGACCGCGTCGCCGACGGTCTTGAGGTTCTTGACCTCGTCGTCAGGAATGGTCACGCCGAACTTCTCCTCGGCGTTGACGACGATCGTCATCATCGAGATCGAGTCGATGTCGAGGTCGTCGGTGAACGACTTCTCGAGCGCGACCTCGTCGGCCGAGATGCCGGTCTCGTCGGTGATGAGTTCGGCAAGGCCTGCGAGGACCTCGTCATTGGTGAATGCCATGATGTCTCCTTGTTTTCGGGGATCGCGTGCCCTGTTCCGGGCCGACGTTCAGTTTATGGTCGTGGAGGCTGGTCTCAGGGAAGGACGACGACCTGCGCGCCGAACACGAGCCCGGCACCGAAGCCGATCTGCAGGGCAAGCCCCCCGCTCAATTCGGGATGCTCGGAAAGCAGGCGGTGTGTGGCGAGCGGGATCGAGGCCGCGGAGGTGTTTCCGGTGGTCTCGATGTCTCGGCCGATCACGACCGTCTCCGGGAGCTTCAACTGCTTGGCGAACTCGTCGATGATGCGCATGTTCGCCTGGTGCGGCACGAAGGCGGCGAGGTCGGAAGGCTCGACGCCTGCAGCATCCAGCGCCTGTCGTGCCACCTTCACCATCTCCCACACGGCCCAGCGGAAGACGGTCGGACCCTCCTGCCGGAGAGTGGGCCAGGGTGCGACAACCGTCGCGGAACTCCGTCAGCGTGTGGTTCATCCCGACGGCGTCGGCCTTCGAGCCGTCCGAGCCCCAGATCGTGGGGCCGATGCCGGGCGTGTCGCTCGGACCGACGACTACCGCGCCGGCCCCGTCTGCCAGCAGGAAGGAGATGCTCCGGTCGGTCGGATCGACGACGTCGCTCAGCTTCTCGGTCCCGATCACGAGCGCGTGGTGAGCCGCGCCCGCCCGGATGAGAGCATCCGCCTGGGCGACCCCGTACGCGAAGCCCGCGCACGCGGCGTTGAGGTCGTAGGCGGCTGCGGGGTTGGCGCCCACGCGATCGGCGACGATGGCCGACACCGACGGGGTCTGCTTGGGGTTGCTGATTGTCGCGACGATCACGGCATCGATATCGGATGCCGCGACTCCCGACTTCTCGATGGCTTCCTTCGCCGCGTCGGCGGCGAGGTCGATCGCCGTCGTGTCGGCGACGGCGCGCGTGCGCGTGACGATTCCCGTGCGCTGACGGATCCATTCGTCGCTGGAGTCGATCGGCCCGACGAGATCGTCGTTGGTCACGACGTTCTCACCGCGAGCGGCGCCGTAGGAGAGGATCCTCGTGTGGGCAGCGCCCTGCGACTGGTTGAGGAGGGGAGCGTGCGACGTCATGCGGGTTCTCCGGAGATCAGGGCGGCCGCGCCGGCCACGTCATCGGGGGTCTTGACGGCGACGGCCGGAACGCCTCGGAGCGCGCGCTTGGCGAGCCCCACGAGGGTTCCCGCCGGTGCGAGCTCGACGAGCCCGGTCACTCCGCCGGCGGCGAACGACTCCATGCAGAGGTCCCAGCGAACCGGCGAGGCCACCTGCGAGATGAGAAGGTCACGGTAGCGGGCGCCGTCGTCGACCGTCGAGCCGTCGCTGTTGGTCCAGATCGTGACGGACGGCGCGTGCGTGGCGACGTCGGCGGCCGCGGCGCTCAGCGCCGCCACCGCCGGCTCCATGTACCGCGTGTGGAAGGCGCCCGCCACCTGCAGCGGAATCACTCGAGTCCCTGCGGGAGGCGCGGACGCCAGCTGGGCGAGAGCGCCCGCCGAACCGGCGGCGACCAGCTGACCGCCGCCGTTGTAGTTGGCAGGGGGTGAGGTCGAGCTCGGCCAGGCGCTCCACCACCGCGGTCTGGTCACCGCCGATCACCGCTGCCATCCCGGTCTCTTCGGACGCGGCGGCTTCCGCCATCGCCCGACCGCGGATGCCCACGAGGCGCAGCGCATCCTCTTCGCTCAGAATTCCCGCCGCAGCGGCCGCCGCGAACTCACCGACGGAGTGACCGGCGACACCGTGGATGCCGGATCGGTCGGCAAGCGCGTTCCACGACAGCAGACTCGCGGCGACGATCAGGGGCTGCGCGATCTGCGTGTCGCGGATCGCGTCGGCGTCCCATTCGGTGCCGGCGGCGACGAGGTCGACGCCAGACCACTCGGAATAGCGGTCGAGCCGCGCGCGCGCACCGTCCGCCTCGAGCCAGGGAGTGAGAAAACCGGGGGACTGAGAGCCCTGCCCGGGGAAGACCGCGATGATCACCGTTCCATCCCTTCCAAGGAATCCGGCCCGGATTCTGGACATCATGGTCCAACAATCGCGGGATCCTTTGTATCTGTCCATACATGATCGCGCGCTGGTCGGCGCGCCGTCATCCGACGCCGACTGTGCTCGGGGCCCTACCGACCCCAGGATGAGGGCGGTCTGCAGGATGAGAGCTTCGCGGGGCCCCGTGGCATCCCACCCGATCACGTCCGAGACCTTCTTGAGCCGGTAGCGCACGGTGTTCGGGTGCACGAACAGCTCGCGGGCGGTCGCCTTCCAGCGAACGGCCGTTGTCGAGGTAGCTCCACAGGGTCGCCACGAGGTCGGCGCTGTGCGCCTGCAGGGGACGGTAGATCCGTTCGACCAGGGTCTGCTTGGCGAGCGGGTCGCCGGCCAAGGCACGCTCGGGGAGCAGGTCGTCGGCCTCGACGGGGCGCGGGGCGTTGCGCCACGCCCGCGCCACGGCGAAACCCGCGAGGGCCGCGCGCGCGCTCTGACTGGCGTCGACCAGCGCAGGCACTGACGGGCCCAACACGAGGTACCCGTTGCCGAAACCGGGTTCGAGGCGCCGGGCGATTTCGGTGAAGGCCAGCTCGGCCTCGGCTTCATCGCGACCGGCCGGCTGGGCGCGACCGACGACGAGCACCAGCCGTGATCCCTGGACGCCGATCAGCACGTCCACGCCGAGTTTGCGCGCTGTGCGACGCAGCTGGTCGATGTCGAATTGCGCGGGTGTGGTGCCACGAGCACCGACACCTCGCCGTGACCGTGCCAGCCGAGCGCGGCGATGCGGCTGGGCAGCTCTTCGTCGGCCTCGCCCGTGAGGATCGAGTCGACCACGAGCGCCTCGAGGCGCGCATCCCACAGCCCGCGCGCTTCTGCGGCGCGCGCGTAGACATCTGCCGCGGCGAAGGCGACCTCGCGCGAGTAGAGCAGGATCGCCTCGCGGAGGTCTTCGCTCTTACCCTGAAGGCGTTCTTCGGTGACCTCGACCGTGGCTCGGATGAGCTGCAGCGTCTGAGTCAGGGACACTGCGCAGCAGCTCGCGCGGTGCGGCGAGGAAGACGTCCGCGGCGATCCACGGAGTCGATTGCGGATCGTCGTACCACTGGATGAACGAGGTGATGCCCGCCTGGGCGACCAGGCCGACCGCCGACCGCCGCGCGGGCGGCATCTCGGCGTACCACGGCAACGACTCCTCGAGACGAGTCGTCGTCGCCGTGGCGAGATCGCCCGAGATGCGCCTGAGCCAGGCGAGCGTCTCGGCCTTGCCCATCGGGCTGGTCCCGGCGGGCATCGTTCTCAGCTCTCGCCGCCCGCGTTGCCGCTGGTGCCGGCGTTCACGTCGTGCAGGCGGTACTTCTCGATCGCCTGCGCGGCGAGGGAGCGATCGACAGCACCCTCGTCGGCCAGAGCCTGGAGAGGTGCGGACGACCACCGACGGGCCGTCGATCTTGAAGAACCGGCGTCGCCGCCGCGCGCGTGTCGGAGAACCCGAACCCGTCGGCCCCGAGCGTGGCGTAGTTGTTCGGCACCCAGGGCCGGATCTGATCTTGAACGGCCTGCATGAAATCGCTGACGGCCACGACAGGCCCCGCCGCACCCTGCAGCTTCTGCGTCAGGTACGCGGTACGGCGCTCCTGCTCGGGGTGCAGGAAAGTTGTGCTCGTCCGCGGCGAGCCCGTCGCGACGAAGCTCGGTCCACGACGTGACCGACCACACGTCGGCCTGGACGCCCCAGTCGTTGCGAAGCAGCTCCTGAGCCTCGAGCGCCCACGGCACACCCACGCCGGAAGCGAAGATCTGCGCACGCGGGCCGTCGCCCTCGGCGACAGAGATGCGGTGGATCCCGCGCACGATGCCCTCGACGTCGACGTTCTCGGGTTCCGCCGGCTGGACCAGCGGCTCGTTGTACACCGTCAGGTAGTACATGACGTTCGGATCGGGGTGCTCCCCGCCGTACATGCGCTCGATGCCGGAGCGGACGATGTGGGCGATCTCGTACCCGTACGCAGGGTCGTACGACACCGTCGCCGGGTTGGTCGCGGCGAGCAGATGCGAGTGACCATCGGCGTGCTGCAGGCCTTCACCGGTCAGCGTCGTGCGTCCGGCCGTCGCCCCCACGATGAAGCCGCGAGCCATCTGGTCGCCGGCCGCCCACTGCGCGTCACCGGTGCGCTGGAACCCGAACATCGAGTAGAAGACGTAGACCGGGATGAGCGGTTCGCCGTGGGTCGAGTACGAGGTGCCGATGCCGGTGAAGGCCGCCATGGCGCCGGCTTCGTTGATGCCGACATGCACGATCTGGCCCTCGGGACTCTCCTTGTAGGCGAGGAGCAGGTCGCGGTCGACGGAGGTGTAGTGCTGGCCGTTGGGGTTGTAGATCTTCGCCGTGGGGAAGAACGCGTCCATACCGAACGTGCGCGCCTCGTCGGGGATGATCGGCACGATGCGGTTGCCGAAACCCTTGACGCGGAGGAGATCCTTCAGCAGGCGCACGAAGGCCATCGTCGTGGCGACCTCCTGCGTTCCCGAGCCCTTCTTCGGCAGCGCGTACGCGCCATCGTCCGGGAGGGTCAGACCGACGTGCGTCGAGCGCCGTTCCGGCACGAAGCCGCCGAGATCACGACGACGCTCCAGCAGGTACTGGATCGCCTCGTCCTGCTCGCCGGGGTTGTAGTACGGCGGCTGGTAGGGGTTCTCTTCGAGCTGCGCGTCCGAGATCGGGATGCGCATCTCGTCGCGGAACTGCTTGAGGTTGTCGAGGGTCAGCTTCTTCATCTGGTGGGTCGCGTTGCGGCCCTCGAAGTGCGGACCCAGACCATAGCCCTTGATCGTCTTGGCGATGATGACGGTGGGCTGACCCTTGTGTTCCATCGCGGCTTGTAGGCCGCGTACACCTTGCGGTAATCGTGGCCTCCGCGCTTGAGGTTCCAGATCTGGTCGTCGGAGTAGCCCTCGACGAGCTGGAGCGCCTTCGGGTCGCGCCCGAAGAAGTTCTCGCGGACGTAGGCGCCGTTCTCTGCCTTGTAGGTCTGGTAGTCGCCGTCGGGGTGATGTTCATCAGGTTGCGCAGCGCGCCGTCGGTTGTCGCGGGCGAGGAGGTCGTCCCACTCGCGTCCCCACACCACCTTGATGACGTTCCAGCCGGCACCGCGGAAGAAGCTCTCGAGCTCCTGGATGATCTTGCCGTTGCCACGCACCGGTCCGTCCAGGCGCTGGAGGTTCGCGTTGATGACGAACGTGAGGTTGTCCAGCCCCTCGTTCGCCGCCACCTGGAGCTGCCCGCGGCTCTCGACCTCGTCCATCTCGCCGTCGCCGAGGAACGCCCAGACGTGCGAGTCGGCCACGTCCTTGATGCCGCGGTTGGCGAGGTACTTGTTCGTCATCGCCTGGTAGATCGCGTTGATCGGCCCAAGACCCATCGACACCGTGGGGAACTGCCAGAAGTCGGGCATCAGGCGTGGGTGCGGGTACGACGGCAGACCGTTGGGAGCGGCCGACTTCTCCTGCCGGAAGCCGTCGAGCTGCGCCTCCGTGAGCCGTCCCTCCAGGTACGCGCGAGCGTAGGCGCCGGGGGAGGCGTGACCCTGGATGAAGATCTGGTCGCCGCCGGACGGGTGGTCCGCGCCACGGAAGAAGTGGTTGAAGCCCCACCTCGTACAGCGCCGCGGAGGAGGCGTAGGTCGAGATGTGGCCGCCGACGGCGATTCCGGGTCGCTGCGCGCGGTGCACCGTGATGGCGGCGTTCCAGCGGATCCACGCGCGGTAGCGCCGCTCGGTCTCCTCGTCGCCGGGGAAGTCGGGCTCGTTCTCGGCCGCGATGGTGTTGATGTAGTCGGTGGTGGGAACCATCGGAACCCCGAGGTGGAGTTCCTTCGACGCCTTCAGCAGGCTGAGCATGATCTCCCGGCCTCGGCCATGGCCCTTCGCAGCCACGAGCTGCTGCAGGGATTCCTGCCACTCTCCGGTCTCTTCCGGGTCGCTGTCGAGCGAGTCCTGCGAGTACGGATCCTGGTCGTGAACAGTCACGGGAGACCTTTCGTCGTCTGGCAGATCGTGCCAGGGATACGCGTGTGATGCCTCGGCGCACGTGGTGACGCGCGGGCGGACGCACCGCTGACCAGCCTAGTCAGTCACGACGACTCCGGAGCGATGGATGACGTCGCGCCGAGGTGCCTAGACTGGGGGACGAAGGGCCTTTAGCTCAGCTGGTAGAGCGCCACGTTTACACCGTGGATGTCGTCGGTTCGATCCCGGCAGGGCCCACCGACAGCATCCGGTTCCCTGCTCAGCGCTCTCGCGGCGGGTCGGCCACGACGCGAGGCTTCGAGAAGTCCACGTAGTCGGGTTGTCCGATGCGGGAATGACGGCGCGAGTACGCGAAGTACACGAGGAATCCGATCGCAAGCCACACCAGGAAGCGCAGCCAGGTGTCCACCGGCAGGTTGAGCATCAGGTAAATGCAGATCAGAGCGGACAGGGACGGAAGCCACGGGCTCCAGGGAACACGGAATCCGCGCGGGAGGTCGGGCCGCTGACGGCGAAGCACGATCACGGCGACCGACACCAGCACGAACGCCGAGAGCGTGCCGATGTTGACCATCTCCTCGAGCGCGCCGACGGGAGTGACCCCCGCGACGATCGCGACCACGACGGTGACGATGATCGAGATGATCCAGGGGGTGCGGAAGGTCGGGTGCACCTTTGCCAGGCCTCGCGGGAGGAGACCGTCCCGCGACATCGCGAACATGATGCGCGTGGCGCCGATCATGAGGGTGAGGACGACGGTGGTCAGCCCCGCGACCGCGCCGGCGGCGATGACCGTCGCCATCCATGCCTGCCCGCGATCTGCGAAAGCGTTGGCCAGTGCCGCGCTCGGATCGAGCTCGGAGTACGACACCATCCCGGTCACCACGATCGACACCGCGCAATACAGCACGGTGCAGATGGCCAGCGAGGCGATGATGCCGATGGGGAGCGCCTTCTGCGGGTTCTTCGTCTCCTCGGCGGTGGTGGCGACGACGTCGAAGCCGATGTAGGCGAAGAACACCAGTGCTGCACCGGCCAGAATGCCTCCCACACCGAAGGTGGCCGGCGGCAGGCCCGTCAGGAACTGAATGAGCGGCTGGTGGAGCCCGGAGCCGCCCTCGGTCGGCACCGCGTCCGGGACGAAGGGCGTCCAGTTCGCGGGATTGATGAAGCCGATGCCCGCCACGATGACGAAGAGGACGATGAAGATCTTCAGCGCCACCAGCACGAGATTGACGCGCATGGACTCCTTGATGCCGAGCGTCATCAGCGCACCCAGCACGAGAACGAAGGCGATGGCCACGAGGTCGACCGGCCCGCCGTAGCTCACCGCATCGGGAAGAGAGATGCCGAGCTGACTGAGGAACGCCTCGAGGTAGGCGCTCCACCCCTGTGACACGACGCTCGCCCCGAGGAACATCTCGAGGATGAGGTCCCACCCGATGATCCAGGCGAACAGCTCGCCGAGCGATGCGTACGAGAAGGTGTACGCCGACCCGGACACGGGCACGCTCGAGGCGAACTCCGCGTAGCACATGGCTGCCAGACCGCAGGCGATCGCCGCGACGACGAAGCTGAGCACCACCGCGGGGCCGGCGACATCGTGGGCCGCGCGACCGGTGAGGGTGAAGATGCCCGCACCGATGACCACACCGACGCCGAACAACCGTCAGGTCCAGAGCGGTCAGCGACCGCTTCAGCTGGAACTCCGGCTGGTCCGTGTCGGCGATCGACTGCTCGACGCTCTTCTTGCGCAACAGGCTCATCTCGGCTCCCTCGACGGCGGCATCCTGGCATCGTAGTCCCGGGGCCCCGCCCCGCTCAGCCAGCGCGCCGGTCGAGGTGTCGGCACCGCGGGGTAGGTTGTACTCGTGAACGCCAGCACCGCAGACCAGCGCCGCCTCGTCGAGGTGGCCGTGCTCGATGCCCGCATCCGGCAGGCCGAGGTCAGTCGCAAGAATCCGCCTCAGGCTGCTCGGGTGCACGAGCTCGTGGCACGTCGCAACGAGCTGTCTCACGAGCTGTCCGTCCGTCTCGGGGCGCGCGATGATCTCCGCGCCGAACTGGCCCGTATCGAGTCCGATGTGGCCGTCGTCGATGCGCGCCGTGAGCGCGACGACGCGCGGCTGGCGGCGTCCAGCAACCCGAAAGAAGCGCAGGGACTCGAAAGCGAGCTGGCCTCGCTCGCACGACGCAAGAGCGATCTCGAAGACGCCGAGATCGACGTCATGGAGCGGCTCGAACAGGCCGAGGCCTCCGTCGCCGAACAAGAAGCGCTCATCGCCGCGACGAACGAAGAGGGCGCCGGACTGAGCGCCGAGGCCAGGCGCGTCATCGCCGAGGCCGACGCCGTGATCGCGGCGAGTCAGCGCGATCGCGACGCACTCGCCTCGACCCTGCCGTCCGACCTCGTGGCGCTCTACGAGCGACTCGTCCCGCGCAACGCCGGCGCCGCGCTGCTCGTCGCGCGCACGTGCGGCGGCTGCCGCATGGTGCTCGCGGGCACTGATCTGCAGCAGCTCCGTCTGGCGTCCGAAGACACCGTGGTCACGTGTCCCGAGTGCGGCTGCATCCTCGTCCGCACCGACGAGTCGGGGCTGTGACCTCGGCGCTCCGGCCGCCCCACGGTCTGCGGAGCGCGAGCGACCCGATCTGCGTCGCCGACGCGCTTCGACCACATGAGCTCCTCCCTCACTGAGGACACCGCGTGGCTCGTCCTCGGGCGGCACGCGGGGGAGATCGTCGTGGTCGGCCTGAACGAGGCGGCCGAGGAGTGCGGTCGTGAGGTGGTCGCAGCATCCGCTCTGTCCTCGTGGGTGAGGGCAACTGAGCGACCGGGCATCCGCTGGGTCTGGTCGGACACGGCGAACTGGTATCCCCGCCCTGCTCGAAGACGGCGTCCGCGTCGCCCGCTGCCACGATCTGCGCCTGAACCACGCGATCCTCCGTGACGCCGCCGCGGTGTCGTGCGACGAGCTGCGCGCCGCGCGCGAATGGGACGTCGCAGCGACGAGTCCACCTCCCGCGTCGGCGCCGACGCTCTTCGACCTCGACGGCGGCGAACCGACGGTGGCCGGCTCGGCGCCGGCGGGCATCGAGGAGACGCTCGCGGAGTTCGCGCGCCAGCGGACCGCCATCGCCTCATCGACGCGGCCGTCATCACTGCGCCTCCTGCTCGCCGCGGAGTCCGCGGGCGCGCTCGCGGCCGCCGAGCTGCACGCGGCGGGCGTCCCCTGGGACGCTGCCGCTCACCGCCGACTGCTCGTCTCCGAACTGGGTGAGCAGCCTTCCGATGGCGGTCCGCCGGGCCGCATGCAGGCACTGGCGGCAGAGGTTCGAGACGCCCTCGGCGAGACCGTCGGTCAGCCTCGACTCACAGCCGCGGCTGCTGCGCGCGCTGCACCGCGCCGGGGTTCTGGTCACCACGACGAGCAAGTGGGAACTGCGCGAGCAGCAGCATCCGGTCGTGGCGCCCCTTCTCGAGTACAAGCGACTCGCGCGTCTGTACACGGCCAACGGTTGGGCATGGCTGGACGAGTGGGTCGCCGACGGGCGGTTCCGCCCGGTGTACACGCCGGGCGGTGTCGTCACCGGTCGCTGGGCGTCGACCGGCGGGGGAGCGCTGCAGGTGCCCCGGCAGCTGCGCACAGCGGTGCGGGCCGATCCCGGCTGGCGCCTCGTCGTCGCAGACGTCTCCCAGCTGGAGCCCCGCGTGCTGGCAGCCATGTCGGGAGACCTGGCTCTGGCCGAGGCCGCACGTGGTCGCGACCTGTATGAGGGAATCGTGGCCACAGGCGCGCTCAGAACCCGCGCCGAGGCCAAGATCGCCGTGCTCGGCGCGATGTACGGTGCGACCACCGGCGACAGCGGTCGCCTCGTGCCGAGGCTGCGACGCGCCTTCCCTCGCGCCATGGCGTTGGTGGATGAGGCCGCACGGATCGGCGAGACCGGGGGAGTCGTCTCCACCCGACTGGGCCGCACCTCGCCCGGGCCTTCGGAGGCGTGGCGAGCCGTCCAGGCCCACGCCAACAGCTCGGACTCCTCCGAGGCCGACCAGACGCGTGCCCGGCGCTGGGCCCGAGACCGCGGCAGGTTCACCCGCAACTTCGTCGTGCAGGGAACGGCCGCCGAATGGGCGCTCGCCTGGCTGGCCGACCTGCGCGGCCGCCTGGCCGCCCTCCCACCGGTGTCGATGGAGGCATCGGCGTCGGCATCCGGGCCGGTGTTCTCATCGCGAGCGCACCTGGCGTTCTACCTGCACGACGAGATCGTGGTGCACGCGCCCGCTGAGCAGGCGGATGCCGCAGCCTCTGCAGTACGGGAGGCTGCGGCATCCGCAGCACGACTGCTGTTCGGCGACTTCCCCCTGGACTTCCGCCTCGATCTCAAGATCGCGAAGACCGCCGAGAAGGACTGAGCCCCGCGCGCGTCGCCGGCGCCGGTAAGCTCGACGGTGCGAATGGGTCGGCTGGACGGTCGCGTCGTGAGCGGTTCTCCGCCCACGCCGAGGAACGTCCGGGCTCCGCAGGGCAGGGCGGTGGGTAACACCCACCCGGAGTGATCCGCGAGACAGTGCCACAGAGAACAGACCGCCGCGCAAGCGGTATGGGTGAAACGGCGGTGTAAGAGACCACCGGGGTCGTGGCGACACGACTCGCACGGCAAACCTCGCCCGGAGCAAGGCCAGACAGAGGATGATGACGCGGCCCGCCGAGTCCTCGGGTAGGCCGCTGGAGCGGCACGGCAACGTGTCGCCGAGAGAGATGACCGTCCACGGGGCGAAAGCCCCCGGACAGAACCCGGCGTACAGGCCGGCCCATTCGCTTCAGTCGCCCTTCGCGCATCCTCGGCGAGAGTCCGTCGTGCGTCCGCAGGTCGGATAGCGGATGCACGTCTCGCCGATCGTCGCTCGATCAGGCCGTCGCGGCAGGTAGCTCCTCGACCGTGGGGATCGCCAGCGCCGCCGCACCGATGATGCCGGCGTTGTTCCGGTGCACGGCGGGCACGATCGGGGTGTTCAGCTTCAGCAGCGGCAGAAACTCGTCGGAATGCTTCGACACGCCGCCGCCCACGATGAAGAGGTCGGGGCTGAAGAGGAACTCCAGGTGGCTGTAATACCACTGCAGGCGCTTCGTCCACTTCTTCCAGTCGAGACTCTCTCGCTCCATGGCCGAGTAGGCGGCATACGCCTCGGCGTCGCGCTTGTGGTTCGCGCGCTGCAGATGTCCGAGTTCGGAGTTGGGGATCAGCACGCCGTCGTACAGCATGGCCGAGCCGATCCCTGTGCCGAGCGTCGTCAGCAAGACGAGACCGTCCTTGCCGCGCGCGGCGCCGTAGCGCACCTCCGCGATGCCCGCCACGTCCGCATCGTTGGCGAAATGGATGTCGCGGCCCAGGCCGTCCTCGAAGAACTTCTCGGCTTCGAAGCCGATCCACTTGTCCGACACGTTCGCGGCCGACAGCGTGCGGCCGTTCTTGACAATCGCCGGGAACGCGACGCCCAGCGGCACCGCGGCATCCTGCACGTCGAGACGGGAGAAGACCTCCTTCACCGCTTCGAGCACGTCGGGCGGCTCGGCCCCGGTCGGCGTCGCGACCTTGATCCTGTCGGTGAGGAGCTCGCCCTTCTCCAGGTCGACCAGCGCGCCCTTGATGCCCGTTCCACCGATGTCGATGCCGACAGCCGTCTTCGTTGCCATGCGCTCAGCCTATCCAGGAGCGACCCGACGGATGCGCACGCTTGCGCCGGATGCCGCGGTTCGGCGCGGGCGACCCCGTAGGATCGGAGCGGGTCCGCACGGGACCGAGCAGATCGAGGGAGCGCGCGTGTCCGGCGACAACGAGAAGTACTGGTACAACTTCGAGACCGGCGCCGTCGAGCACGGTTTCCAGTCGCCCGCGATCGACCGCGCGGGCCCGTTCGACACCGCCGAAGAGGCGGGTCGCGCTCCGGAGATCGCGAAGGAGCGTTCACGCGCCTGGGCCGAGGAAGAGGCCCGCGAAGACCGGTGATCCAGCCGGTCGGGTGGGCGTGGACGCACACTCGCGACCAGTAGTCTGGCCTCGTCATCCACAGCGTCTGAGGGGATTCGATGGACAAGCAGCGTGACTTCGTTCTGCGCACGATCGAGGAGCGGGGCGTCAAGTTCGTCCGTCTCTGGTTCACCGACGTCATCGGCACCTTGAAGTCGGTCGCGATCGCCCCCGCGGAAGTGGAGGGAGCGTTCACCGAAGGGCTCGGCTTCGACGGCTCTGCGATCGAGGGTCTGAGCCGGTCGTTCGAGTCCGATCTGCTCGCGCACCCGGATCCCACCACGTTCCAGATCCTGCCGTGGCGCGGTGAGATCGACCCCACGGCGCGCATGTTCTGCGACATCACCACGCCGGACGGCGAGCCCGCGGTGGCGGATCCCCGTCACGTGCTCAAGCGAACGCTCGCGAAGGCGGCCGATGCGGGGTTCACCTTCTACACCCACCCGGAGATCGAGTTCTACCTGCTGAAGTCCTCCGCGTTCGGTGCCGACGGACCGGAGCCCGTCGACTCGGCCGGCTACTTCGACAACGTGCCGGGTGGTACCGCCCACGACTTCCGCCGGCGATCGGTGCGCATGCTGGAAGACCTCGGTATCTCGGTGGAGTTCAGCCACCACGAGGGCGGCCCCGGTCAGAACGAGATCGATCTGCGTTACGCCGACGCTCTGGCCACCGCGGACAACATCATGACCTTCCGAACCGTGATCAAGGAGGTGGCGATCGAGCAGGGGGTGTACGCGACGTTCATGCCGAAGCCCCTCAGCGGCAAGCCGGGCAGCGGCATGCACACGCACATGTCTCTGTTCGAGGGGGACATGAACGCCTTCTACGAGGAGGGTGCCCAGTACCACCTCTCCAAGGTCGGCCGACAGTTCATCGCGGGTCTCCTCCGCCACGCGAACGAGATCTCGGCGGTCACCAACCAGTTCGTCAACTCCTACAAGCGTCTGTGGGGCGGAGACGAGGCACCGAGCTTCATCTGCTGGGGGCACAACACCCGCTCCGCCCTGGTGCGCGTACCGCTGTACAAGCCGAACAAGGGCCAGTCCTCGCGGGTCGAGTACCGCGCGCTCGACTCCGCGGCCAACCCGTATCTCGCCTACGCGCTCATGCTCGCAGCAGGGCTCAAGGGCATCGAAGAGGGGTACGAGCTTCCCCCGGAGGCGGAAGACAACGTCTGGTCGCTGACGGATGCCGAACGCCGCGCGCTCGGATACGCCCCCCTGCCGGCGAGCCTCGATCACGCGCTCGAATACATGCAGGAGTCCGAGCTCGTCGCCGAGACGCTGGGGGAGCAGGTCTTCAACTACGTGCTGCTCAATAAGCGCAAAGAGTGGCAGGAGTATCGCTCGCAGGTCACGCCGTTCGAGCTGAAGAGCAACCTCGAGATGCTCTGAGGTCATGACGAGCGAACGCAGCTCATCACTGACGGAGCTTGCCCGTCGCGGGTTCAGCCGACTGAGCGAGACCGACGAGCTGCTCACGGAGCTCGAAGACACCCTCGGCCGGGATCGCACCGTCATCACCTCTGATGCTGCCGCGGCAGCCGACCCCGACGGTGCCCTGGCCGCTCTGGCCCGCATCTCTCGGCGCGCATCGGCTCCCGTGCAGTCGGTGCTGGATGATCCCACCGCGCGTCGGGCGGCGTGGGCTCTTCTCGGCGCATCGAACGGCTTCGCGGACTTCTACCTCCGGCACCCGGAGGAGCTCACCGATCTGGTCGGTCGGGTGCCACAGCTTCCGACCCCATGCGGAACTGCGTGACGAACTCCTCGATGCCGTCGGCTCGGTCGACGGATTCGCCGCGTCCGGCGATGACGACGCGTGGGTGGCTCTGCGTGTGCGATACCGCAGGCTGGTCGCCCGCATCGCGGCCTACGACCTTCTCAGCGGCGACGCCGTCGAGGTGCTGCCCCAGGTCGCTGCTCGGCTGGCGGATGCCGCCGGCGCCGCCCTCGAGGCCTCCCTCCACGTCGCCCGTACCCGAGTGTCGGGCGGCGGCGGCGCCCCCGGGCTCTTCCGCCGCGACGAGGTCGCCGCCACGCTCCTGGGGATCATCGGGATGGGGAAGACCGGAGCACGTGAGCTCAACTACTACGTCAGCGACGTCGACGTGATCTTCGTCGCCGGCGTCGCTCCGGATGGCGACGACGTCGTCTCGGAGAGCCGTGCGGTCGACATCGCCACACGTCTGGCGGTCCAGACGATGCGCGGCATCTCTGGTGTCGAGCGGGAACCACCGCTCTGGGAGGTCGACGCCAACCTACGCCCCGAGGGCAAACAAGGCGCCCTCGTGCGCACGCTCGACTCGCACTTGTCGTATTACGAGAGGTGGGCGAAGAGCTGGGAGTTCCAGGCGCTGCTGAAGGCACGCCCGATCGCCGGCGATCCCGACCTCGGTGCGGCGTACGTCGCGGCGGTGCAGCCGAAGGTGTGGACGAGCGCTGCCCGGGAGAACTTCGTCGACAGCGTGCAGCGCATGCGCGAGCGCGTCACCGACCACATCCCCGCCCATGACGTGCCGTTCCAGCTGAAACTGGGGCCCGGAGGCATCCGGGACATCGAGTTCACGGTCCAGCTCCTCCAGCTGGTCCACGGCCTGAGTGACGACCGCATCCGCCAGCGCGGGACCCTGAAGGCCCTCGACGCGCTCGTCACCGAGGGCTACATCGGCCGCGCGGACGCTGCGGCGTTCTCCCGCGACTATCGGATGCTGCGGGTTCTCGAGCACCGGCTGCAGTTGCGCGGCCTTGTCACGCACCCACCTGATGCCGGAGGGGGAGGAGGATCGGCGCATCCTGGCGCGCGCGTCGGGGCTCTCCGACACCGCGGAGGGGGTCTGGAACCTCTGGGAGGCGGTCAAGACGCGAGGTGCGAGACATCCACGTGCGCCTCTTCTACCGCCCGCTTCTGTCTGCCGTGGCCGCGCTGCCCGCTGACGAGCGCGCCCTGTCCACCGCCAGGCGCACGATCGCCTGGCAGCGATCGGCTTCACCGACCCCGCCGGCGCGCTGCGGCACATCGCCGCACTGACGAACGGACTCAGTCGCAAGGCCACCATCCAACGCCATCTCATGCCGGTCATGATCCGCTGGTTCGCCGACGGTGTCGATCCGGACTACGGGCTGTTGGCGTTTCGGCGCATCAGCGAGCGACTCGGTGACACGCCGTGGTTCCTGCGGATGCTGCGCGACTCGTCCGCTGCCGCGGAGAGCCTGACCAAGGTCCTCTCCGGCTCGAGGTACATCGGCGAGCTCATGGAGTGGATCCCCGAGTCGGTCGCCTGGCTCGATGCCGACGAGCATCTGCGGCCGCGCACCGGTATCGCCCTCCAGGAGGAGGCGCGGGCCATTCAAGCTCGACACGACCGGCTCGACGACGCGATGCGGTCGGTGCGGGCACTCCGGCGTCGAGAGCTCCTGCGCACCGCAATGGGAGCAGTCCTCGGGATGCTGTCGATCGGGGAGATCTCAGAGGCGCTGACGACGATCACCGACGTCGCCATCCAGGCGACACTTCGGGCCGTCCGGCGCGAGATCGTGCCCCCGGAGGACAGTGACCTCGATTTCTCGGTCATCGCAATGGGGCGGTTCGGGGGACGCGAGCTCGGCTTCGGGTCCGACGCCGATGTGATGTACGTCTACCGTCCGAACGGAGTCGAAGCCGCAGCGTGCCCAGGAGCTCGCGTTGCAGCTGGTCGCCGCCCTTCGGCGTCTGTCCGAAGACCACCGCGTGCCGCTGGACTTGGATGCCGACCTCCGCCCGGAGGGCCGCAACGGCCCGCTGGCACGATCCTTGGACTCCTACGCCGAGTACTACCGTCGCTGGTCGCTCTCGTGGGAGGCACAGGCGCTCCTGCGGGCGCGCGGCGTAGCGGGGAGCGTGAAACTCATCGCCGCGTTCACCGCTCTCGCAGATCAGGTGCGGTACCCGGCATCCGTCGATCTCCAGGGACTGCGCGAGATCAAGCGCATCAAGGCGCGCGTGGAGAACGAGCGCCTCCCGCAGGGCGCGGATCCGGCGCGCCACCTCAAGCTCGGTCCCGGCTCCCTGAGCGACGTGGAATGGCTGGTGCAGCTCCTGCAGCTGCAGCACGGACACGCTCTGCCCGAGTTGCAGACCACCTCGACGCTCGATGCGCTCTCAGCCGCCGAGAAGACCGAACTCGTGCCCGAGCTCGCTGCGCAACGTCTGCGGGAGGCGTGGCTCCTGGCGAGCCGTCTGCGCTCGGCAAACACCCTGCTGTCCGGCCAGACCAGCGACATCCTGCCCGTCGATCGCAAACGTCTGGACGGCATCG